>PVLC010006386.1:0-43921 GCA_004027655.1 Graphiurus murinus
GGGTCCTTAGGGGAGGGATCGTGGGTGGGCGGAGACTACAGAGGAGGAATCCGCGAGGCAGGGTTCGTGGTGGGCGGGGTCGATGGTGGGCGGGGTCCGCTGGGCGGGGTCTGGCAGGTCCTCCTCCCTTCCGGTTCTGGAGAGGCTCTCTGGGGTACGGCAGCGTGGCCTTCGGGTGCGGGTCGCGTTGCCGGGGTAGCTGACCTCGCGGAGCTGCCCGTAGTGCCTCTTTGCTGTGCTGTCCCGGGAGGGCTGCGGGCGGCTTCACCGCCTCCACACACCCCACGCCAGCCTCGGGCTCCTGGGGTCAGAGGGGAGGGTCCGTTCCATCTGCTGTCTGATCCCAGACTTCCACCCAGCTCGACTTTATATCTAATCTCCCCTCAGTAGCCCACCGGAGCAATCAGGGTGTTAACGCACAAACAGGACTCTTCCTTCTCACTGGGCAGGGGCCTGGGCGCAGACTGCCAGCTAGCCTGGTTAAGAGACAGGCTCTGGATGCCTGGTGCCCTTGAGGGAAACTGGGTGTGCCCAGTCTGTTTTCTCCTCTGTGCTGCTAGCACCTGTCAGTGGTGGCTTTGGGTGCTGGCAGGAGGCTGCTCAGGAATGGGGTGTTGCCGATTTGCAGGGGCACAGTGTGCAGCTGAACTTTGCCATCCAGATGCTGTGTGTCCTTGGGCAAGTTGCATCCCTTCTCTGGGCCCCAGAAAAGGAGCAGGTGGGGAGAGGTGCAGTCTGGGGATCCCTCAGTTCAAGATTTCTGCTTTTCTGCTTGGATTTGCAAAGCTGCTTTCCTCCCCTGGGGGCAAACTGAAGGGGAGGGGGAATGAAAATAAACATGCCTTAATCCACGCTCAGAGATGGATGGCCCTGTTGCCAACACTCCCTCCTTAATTCCTGCAGGGCAGATGTGGTCCTGCGGGATACTCCTTCCTTCTGTGTGGGGGCCGGCCTCCGTGGGGGTGGGAAGGACTGGTGAACCGCACACACGCCTTGCCCACTCAGCAGGTAGAGAAACCAAGGCAGCAGTGGCCGGCAAGGCCGTCTTCCCACGAATTGCCACAGGGAGGGCACGAAGGGCCCCTGCTCCGGTGACCTCTGCATCAGGGCATACCCCACCATGATTTACGAGGGCTTCAACAGTGTCCTGTCTTCTTGGAAAGCAATTTGGGACGGGCACTTTGATGGTGGGACCTAGGGTCTGGGAACGCTTCTCAGAGAATGATCCAAAAACCACACAAAGATGTTCAGCGCGGTGTTTATAACCTCGGAAAATCGCTCCTAACAGCGGTGTCCAAGGAGGCCTTTGGGACCGATATTTCTCGAGCTGGTGACAGCACTGGGGAGTTTTAGGGCTGGGGCTTGACGAGGAAAGAAAAGATGCCAAATAGAATTTGCAGAGCGAACTCAGCATGGTGGAAGATCCACACACCGACCCAAGCCGGGGAGAAGAGTGGAGGCTGAGCCCTCCCCCACGAACCCCCCCCCCCACTCTGTGAGCCTGCACTCTGTTGATCATAGGAGAAACCAACATCATTTAAGCAGCAAATTATTTTAAGCCCCATTTGTATACTCAAGTATTTATGAGTGAAATGATATGGTGTCTGGGGTTTGTTTTAAAACTCACTCCAGATGTGTTGGTGTGTTACTCATGCAATTAACAAGGAAGTTTAATACAAGCCCGCCATGTGTGTTGGGAAGGGGGGGTCTGCTCCGGGCCTTGGCAGGGGCAGGGGTGGTATCTGCAGCAGGTGGCTGTGTCCCAGCTGGGCATCCTGGGTTTCTGTCCCACCGCTGCATGGTCAAGCTGCTGGGCCTTCTGGGCTTTGGTTTTCCTCCCCTAGAGTGGGATCCTGGGACAAAGCGACAAAGGGATCCTGCTGGCAGAGCCTTCCTGGGAGGGAAAGCTGGAGTGACAGGACTCTGGGGCAGGGATGGACCGGCGCTTCCTGGTGAGCCCAGCTCTGGGCTCTAAAAGTTCAGGCATATAGGACAGAGAGGGTAGCAAGACTCCAAAGGGGAAAGAGCTTCGGCTCCAGGCCCCATGGGCATCCCTGTCGGGGAGGTGAGAGGGTGGGGCAGGATGCCCAGGATTGCTCAGCTCCGGAGGGACCGCCTGAGCTTGTTTATCCTCTTTGGGTCCCTGGGGCTGCCCTTCTCTGCGAGGCATGGGGCCTGGCTGATGGCAGCACTGTGTTCAGGGAACACTGAGGAACTTCCTGGCTGAGAGGCTGGAGGTGCCTAGGCCCCGCCCCCAAGGCAGAACAGGTGGAAGAGTTTGAAATCAGCTGGGCACTATGGTGCACCTGTAATCCCAGTACTTGGGAGGCTTGAGACAGGAGGATCCTAGGTTTGAGGCCAGCCTCTGCAACTTAGTGAGACCTTGTTTCAAAATAAAAAACAAAAGGGCAGGTGTAGCTCAGAGGTAGAATGCCCCTGGTTTAAATTCCCAGTGCAAAAAAAAAAAAAAAAAAAGAGTTTGGAGCCAACCCAGCCCTGCTACTGACCGACTGTGCAACCCCATTAGCTTCTGGGTCCTTGGCCTCTTCATCTTGAGAAATGGAGTGGTAGGAACTACAGACTGATAGATGTCCAGCTCAGAGAACTTATGACACACCTGGAAATGGGGGGAGGGCCTCGTGGTGCCGCCCTGTGGCCACCTGCCTGGCTGCCTCTTCCAGGTGAGCAGCTGGGAGGTCGCTCTGATCACCAGTGAGCTGAGCTTGGCGGCTGGTGGCTGATGGCCAGAGCACCCCAACAGCGCAGCCGGGCTGGCCTTTCTGCTTCACTGTTTCCCTGGATGCTGGCACTCAGGTTGGGACAGGTCTTCTTGCCTCAGTATCCCAGGATCTAGAACAAAGACTGGCACATCCTGGGCGCCCAGGAGACACCTCTGCAATTCAGGCAGAAGCCCAGCTCCCTCTGCTGGTCACAAGGCCCCGCCCTCCTCCCCTGGACACTCCCTAGCCTCAGCCTTTGTCTGTCCACCTGTGCTGTCTCCCTGTGCACTGTGCTGGCTTCTGCAACCCAGCAACCGGAAGCCCCTGGCATCAGCGCTGTATTTCTTTTGTCTAAGATGCACCTCCCTGTCACTCACTCACTCACTCAGCTGTCACCTCCCCAGAGGGTCTTCCTGGTAGCAGAGCCCTGTCCCTCAGCTATACACCACCTCCCATCTCCTCTGCTCTTTTTTCCTTTTTTCTCCCCCCTCCCCCCACAAAACTCGGGATTGAACCCAGGGCCTCACACATGCTAGGCAAGTGCTCTACCACTGAGCCACACCCCAGCCCTTTTTATTTTGGGTGTCGGGTATCAAACCCTCTGAGCTACACCTCCAGTCCTGTATTATTTTTTTTTATTTTGAAACAGGGTCTCACTAAGTTGCTGAGGCTGGTCTTGAACCTGTGATCCTCCTGTTTCAGCCTCCCAAGTACTGGGATTACAGGTGTGCACCACAACACCTGGCTACCTGTGGTTCGTATATTCCTTGTGGGTCTGGGGAGGGCCCATGGGAGGCTGAAGACCCTGGCATGTGTTGGTAGGACAGGGCGGACCCCCAGCAGGAAGCCCTGCAGAGATTTGCTTAGGGACAGACGGTTGGGGCTGGGCCACCCACTGCTCAGGCAGGCCTTGGGTCCTGGTCCTCTCCACCCTTTTCTGTGGGCCCCAGGTAGAGGCGGTGAGTCCACATCCAGGTGGTCCAGCTCAGGCCCCTGGAGGTGGTGACCCCATTTCTGCTAGTCTGTTCTGTAGCTTAACAGAGGGAGGCAGTTCCAGCCCGCAGGTACCTCAGGTGGGAGAGATGGTGGCCGGGGGTAAAAAGCAAGTGCTGTCCGGGATGACAGCTCCCAGGGCTACGGGCCAGGCCCCTACAGGACGCTGTAGGCAGTGGCCGGCACACCAGAGTCTCCTGCCAACCTCCCTGGGGTGTGAGCCTCAGCAGAGAGCAGTGCTCCCGCCCAGCCCTCCTGGCCACGCACGGCCTGGCCCTGCGCAGCCCAGCCCAGCCCGGGAAGAGTTAAATGCTGGCCTCCCCCCAGCCGCAGGCCCGCTTGATCCCTGAATCCTCTTTTAATTATTTTGCTCTCACGCAGGCGACGGGATGCCTCCCCGCCGGTCCTGATCACTGTGTACCGCCGGGCCCCTGTGGACACCTCTCCCAGGAAGACAATAAAGGAGGCCCCTCATCCTGCCAGAGGCGGGCTGGCAACTTGGCCATGCCAGGGGGCAGCGTCCGGCTGGGCCAGGACACCCATGTAAATGCCAATACCTGGCTGGGTGGTGCCGTCAGAGAGGTCAGCGCTGGCAGGAAGTGGAGAGGAGCCAGACTGAGGCACAGAGGGGCGTGGGGCCCTGGGCCGTCCTTCCCAGCCCTAGTGGTGCTGGAGTCCAGTATGAACCAGCTAGCTCAGCCTGGGGCCCATGCCCCCCTCGGTGCTCTCCTCCCCCGACCTGGGGACATGCCGTGGTGGGGGCAGGGGTTCACTTCAGCCTTTGGGAGGCAGCGCAGGCCTGCTCTAGAGAAGGAAGGGCTCGTGGACCACAGTCACTCCAGAGGCCACTTACTGTCCTTCCAGTGGTCCCTGCAGGGCAGGGGGCAGACCCCCGACCAGCCCAGCCCGCTCCCCACCTCTCACTGCCACCTCTGCCGCCTCCACCTTCTTCCTGGGAGCACCGTGGATGCGTCGTCGTTCAAGGCCCTGCTCGAAGGGCCCCCAGCTTCCCTCTTCCTGGGAAGTTTCCGCCTCACCTTGGGGGTCCCGGGGTTTGACAGTCAGGCCTCAGTTTCCCTTCCTTGCTTTTCCAGGGGTGGGGGTATCTGTGCACATCAGGTTTCTGGGAACTTGTGTGCCTATCTTGGGGTTCCCTGCTGGGGACCCTGGGACCGTATGACGTGACACATAGCACAGGAGGCCGTGCTGCAGCACGCGCTGGACCACGCGATGCAGACGTGAGGATGTATTAGATATAACGTGGGGTCGGACGGAGGGGTCGGCGTCAGCGCTCCACGGGTGGCAGAGCTTCAGTTTGGGAAGAGGAGACAGTTCTAGAGGCGCATGTGGGTGATGCCTGCACCAGACGGGAATGTGCTGAATGCCACTGAACTGCACACCCAGTTGTGGTTAGATTTTGTTTTATTTTATTTTGTGGTACTGGGGATGGAACCCAGGGGCATTCTACCTCCAAGCTACACCCCCAGCCCTATTTTTTATTCTTTATTTTGAAACAGGGTCTCACTAAGTTGCAGAGGGCCTCACTAAGTAGCTGAGGCCAGCCTCGAACCTGGATCCTCCTGTCTCATCCTCCCACATACTGGGATTACAGGCATGTGCCACTATGCCCAGCAAGATGTGGTTAGATTTTATGTTATACTGTGTGTGTGTGTATGTGTGTGTGTGTGTGTGTGTGTGTGTGTATGGTATTAGGGATTGAACCCAGGGGCCCTCTACCTCCAAGCTACACCCACAACCCTTTTTATTTTTTATTTTGAAATGGTCTCACTAGGTTACTGAGGCTGTCCTCAAATCTGTGATCTTCCTATTTCAGCCTCTCAAATACTGGAATTACAGGCGTGGGCCAATGCATCCAGCTTATATTATACATTTTTATCACACATTCACACTCTATATATACACGTACGTACATGCTGTTGTTCCTCATTATCCATGGGGTTTGGTTTGAGGATGCCTGTGGACCCCAAAATCCAGGATGTTCAGCTCCCTTACATATGATGGTGTAGTATTTGCATGTAACCTACACACTGTCTTCTCCTTTCTTCCTTCTTCCCTCCTTCTTTCCTTCCTTTCCTCCTTCCCTCTCCCTCCCCTCCTTCCCCTCCTTCCCCTCTCCTCTCCTTCCTTCCTTCCTTCCTTCCTTCCTCCCATTTATTTATTTTATGCTAGGGCATTCTACTTCTAAGCTACACCTCCAGCCCTATTTTATTTTATTTTTTTTGGACACGGTGTCTTGCTAAGTTGCTGAGGCTGGCTTTGAACCTTCGATCCTCCTGTCTCAGCCTCCCAGCACTGGGATTACAGGCATGCGCCACCACGTGCAGCTTCCTGTGCACTTTAAATCATCTCCGTATGACTTATGCCTAATACAATGTAAATGCTGTGTAAATAGTTGCTGTTCTGTATTGTTTGGGGAATAATGACAAGGGGGAAAAAAGTCTGTACATGTTCACTATAGGTGGAAAAAAATGTGGCTCAGTGGTAGAGTGCTTGCCTAGCATGCGCCAGGCCCTGAGTTCAATCCCCAGTACCAAAATAGGTAAATAAATAAATTTGAGTGTTTTCTGTGGTTGGTTGAATCTGCAGATAAGGAACCCTGGGATATGAAGCCCTCGGATACAGAGGACCAACTGGATGTGGATTCCTTGAACACGAGCAGCAAGTCGGCAGCTATCTGTCCCCTGCCCTGTGACCAGCTCTAAGAAGGGAGCAGGAGTGGTCCCAGCTTCCCGATGGGGATTGCACGCTGCCTCCTGTGGGCTGTCTGTATGCAGGAGCAAACCCATCCAGAAGGATCCCGAGGGTCTGGGAGACTGGCCTTCCAGAGCAGGAAGGGCCTGGGCAGTGGGGGGAGGTGGGACTTCTGGAGAGGAGGAGGGTGGGCAGGGAGAGCAGGGCCTTCCTCTGCAAGTCTCCTCTGCAAGGCGACCCTGACTGCAGGGGATCACATGGAATGATGTTTAGAATCCTATCCAGCTCTCTCATGGATCCTAATTCACTAATAAGAGGGAGAGGGAAGAACATGGGCTTGCCTTATTTTCCATTATTATTCAATTGGAATCGAATTTTTAATCCTATAATAGAGTGACAATTTCCATTTTCCCAGGCAATTCATTTTCACAAAATGACCAGGGTCATGACCCGCTTTGCAAAAGTCAGCGGTCCATGATTAAATCAAACACACAAGACGGCTTTTTACCGTCATGTCTCCTTAGAGGAAGGTGGCGGTTGGCTCCCGTTGGCCCTGCCCTGGCAGAGCTGGGGTTACAAAGTGACATGTGGAGCTAGTGGCACACACCTGTCATTCTAGTACTTGGGAGGCTGAGACAGGAGGGTTGTAGGTTAGAGGCCAGCCTCAGCAACTTAGTGAGACCTTCTTTCAAAATAAAAATAAAGCAGGCTTGTAATCCCAGCATTCGGGAGGCTGAGACCGGAGGATCCGGGTTCGAGGCCAGCCTCAGCTACCTATTGAGGCACTCTGCAACTTAGCGAGACCCGGTTTCAAAATAAAGAATAAAAAATAGGGCTGGGGGTGTAGCTTGGAGGTAGAATGCCCCTGAGTTCAATCCCCAGTACCACACACACAAAAAAAATAAAATTATTTAAAAATAAAGGCCAGGCATGGTGGTGCATGCCTGCAATGCCAGTACTTGGGAGGCTAAGATGGGAGGATTGCAGGTTCAAGGGCAGCCTCAGCAACTCCCTCAGCCAGCCCTTCCTGACACCTGCTCAGAGCCACACCTTGGACAAGGCCCTGTGTGCCAGAGACCAAGGGGGATAGGACCCAGGCCTGCCGGGCTGGTGCTCTCCAGGTGTGTCCCGTGGCTCTGGAAGCTCGGGAGGAGCGTGTCCCTATGAGATTCCTTGACAGAGTGATGTTGGAGCCCCTTGGGCTCAGCCCGGGCCTGGGACTCATGGGGTTCCGTAATATACACTGGCTCAGGGTCTGATAGATGAGGCCAGACCACATGAGAGAGGCCCAGCAGGACTACCCAAGCAGGCATCTGGCACCCTGCTCTGCCTCAGTTTCCCCCACCTCTCCCATCACCTGTGAGGTGTGGGATAACAGGAGGAACCGGAAGTGAATGCTGTTCATCATTAATGGCTACTCGGTGACAGGGCAGAGGACACAGAGGGGGTCTGGCTCCCATCACCTTCCTGTCCCCAAGGCCTCTCCTGGCCCTGGCAGGTCACCTGGCCTCCACTTGGGAATGATCTTAGCGCCGCCAGTAACTGCTGGTTTCCAGGCCCCACCTGCCTGCCGGGACTTTGCCGCCCTGGTAAAGCCCTCTCTACTTTAATTAGTGCAAAGCCACCTAGTGCGCCCAGCTGCCTGGATGCTGGTAATTAAAGTGGACTGCCGTGGTGGGGCTGGGTGGAGGTGGGGCTCCAGGGGGTGGTGGAGGGACAACTGAGGCACCGCCTGGCATCGGAGAGTTGTTGGCCCTGAAGGTGGGATGGGCAGCCAGGTCCGAGTGTTTGAAAAAAATTTTTTTTTTTTTTTTTAGTACTGGGCATTGAACCCAGGGGCCCCCAGCCTTTTTATTTTTTATTTGAAATAAGGTCTAAGTTGCTGAGGGTCTCACTAAATTGCAGAGGCTGTCCTCAAACCTGTAATCTTCCTATCTCAGCCTCCCAAGTACCGGGATGATAGGTATGCACCACCCACTTGGCTAGCATGCCTCCCAAATGCTGGGATTACAAGCGCCCACCACCACGCCTGGCTGAGCATGCTTCAATTTTTTTTTTTTTTTAATTTTTTATTTCTTTTTTTAATTTTTTAGCATGGAATTTTATACATTTTTTGGGTACAACCGGGTTAATTACACATTTTTGTTGGGTACAAACTAGTGCATGCTTCAATTTTAATGACCAAGGATGCTGGTCAGCTGGACCTCCTGAGAGGGTCTAATCAGTGCTTGGGTTTATTTCCAGATCCTTGGAACTTTGCAAAGCCTGACCCTGAGAGGATGCCTCCATCTAGCCTGGGGGCGCCTGGTCCTCTGCCTCTGGGAGGCGCTCTGAGGTTCTGTGCAGGGTGTGAGGGAGGCCAGTCATAAGGATGTGGGGCTTTTACGGACCTGGGTGTCAGCTCCAGCTCTTCTGCCTCCTGGGGACTCCATTCCCTGAACTGGAAAGTGAGGAGAGCACGGGGTAGTGCATGCCTGTCATCCCAGTACTTGGGAGGCTGAGACAGGAGGATCACAGGTTCGAGGACAGCCTCAGTAAAATAGTGAGACTCTCATCAACCTAATGAGAACTCATTTCCAAATAAGAAATAAAGTTGGGTTGGAGATGTAGCTTGAAGGTAGAATGCCTCTGGGTTCAATCCCCAGTACCCCCCCCACACACACGGGGGAGAGAACACAGAGAGGTGAGAAACTGCCCAGCCCAGAGAGGGCACCTTGGAAATGCAAGGCGACCCTGTCTAGGGCAGGAGGCTGCAGGGTCAGAGGGGCTGAGAAGCTGGAGGATCCAGTGGGGTGCGGGGATTGCTGCTCCTCCTCCTCATTTATAGCCCCACCCAGGCCCTTCCCACCCCTCCCCCTCCCCCCTCCTCCCCACCCCACTCCATCTCTACCATCCAGCTGGCTCCTGGGCTCCATTTCTACCTGTGCCGCATACCTACTGCGTGCTGAGGCTATGCCCACTGTGTACAGCATACCTACGGTGAACTGAATACTTGCTATGAGTATATACCTACTGTGTGCTGAGACCACACCCACTGTGTGCTGCACACCTATGTGCTGGTGATGCTTGCTAGGGGCATACATCTACTGTGTGCAGAGGCTGTGCCTACTATGTGCTGCACACCTAGAGTGTGTTGGATGCTGCTTGCTATGAGCATACATGTATTGCGTGATGAGGCTACGCCTGCTGTGTGCTGCATGCCTACTGTGTGCTGGAGACAGGTGTGCACAGGCTGTGTCCACTATGTGCTGCATGCCTACTATGTGCTAGTGATACTTGCTATGGTTATACACTTTCTGTGTGCAAAAGCTGCGCCAGCTGTGTGCTCCACGCCTACTATGTGCTGGATAGCACTTGCTATGAGCAAGCACTTACTGTGTGTGACGACAACGCCCACTGTGCGCTGCGCACACTGTGCACTAGATGACACTGTGAGCACACATCTACTGTGTGTGGAGGCTACACCCACTGTGTGATGCACACCTACTGTGTGCTGAGGATACAGCAGGAGCCAAGACAGGCATGTTGCTGTTCTATTGCTCACCAAGTGTCGAGGGAGACAAATGCTGACCAGAAACACAAACGGCTATGATGATAACGCACGGTGACATGGTGCTACAAAGAAACAGCAAGCGAAGAGCTGGACCAGTGCTCACTGCCCAGGAGAGATTTCGCCAGAGCCACAAACGTCACTTAAAATTTTCCAAGAAGCCGGGCGTGGTGGTGGATGTCTGTAATCCCAGTACTTGGAAGGCTGAAACAGGAGGATTGCAAATTCGAGGACAGCCTCAGCAAGTAGTGAGACTCATCAACCTAGTGAGACCCTGTTTCTAAATAAGAAATAAAGTCAGAGCTGGGCATGGTGGGACATGCTTGTAATCCCAGCATTTGGGAGGCTGAGAACAGAGGATCTGGGTTTGCAGCCAGCCTCAGCTACCTAGTGAGGCACTCCGCAACTTAGTGAGACCCTGTTTCAAAATAAAGAAGAAAAAATAGGGCTGGGGGTGGAGCTTGGAGGTAGAACGCCCCTGAGTTCAATCCCCAGTACCGCAAAAAAAAAAAAAAAAAAGAAAAGAAAAAAAAAAAAAAGTCAGGCTGGAGGTGTAGCTCGAAGGTAAAATGCAATCTCTCGTAAGTACCACACACACACACACACAAAATTCCAAGAGCCACATTAAAAACAGAATAATAGCCAGGCATGGTGGTGCCTGCTTGTAATCCCAGTACTTGGGAGGCTGAGACAGGAGGATCTAGGTTCGCAGCCAGCAGCCTCAGCTACTTAGTGAGGTCCTCTGCAACTTAGTGAGACCCTGTTTCAAAAAAAAGCGCTAGGGGTGTATCTCAGAGGTAGAACACTCCTGAGTTTAATCCCAAGTTAGACACACACACACACACACACACACACTAACAAAGCAGGTGCAATTATTAAATATATTTTGCTTAAACTAATCACATATCTCATTTCACCCAGCGTGCTGTCGTTTGCTCTCACGCTTCCAGGGCACCATCTCCAGAGCCCAGGTGTCTTCTGTGCTTGCAGTGCGGCTCTCCCGGGAGCCGAGTGGCCGAGGGGAGGCACCTGCAGACCCCATAAGGAGCCTGGACTTTATTCCAGCCGCACTAGGGAGCCACGGAGGGTTTTGAGCAGGATAGGAGCATGACTGTATTTACCTTTTAGAACCGCACCTGCATGAAGAGTGGACCTTGCAGGGACGTGGGGGCGGCAACAGCTGGGCTGGCCTGAAGGCCCAGGCCACCCTACAGAGGAGAGTGGGAACGGAAGTCCTTGGCGGGAGTAGGGTAGAACTGAGTTGGTGAGCTGGCGGTTGGTGAGCGGCCTTGCGGGGGGGGGGGGGTCACCACGGGATCTGCGTGTAGGAAAGCTCCCTCTGGCTTCGGGGATGGGTTCCTGCGGCCCAGGGGCCTCAAGGGCACTGCGGAAGCCATTGGCGGTGGGTACACAGGACTCAGGACTGGGGCGTGGAGGGCGGGGTGGGCGGGAGGGCATCGGGCCAGAGGCCTCGGCTCCTGATGCTACAGACCTTGCCCACGCTGCAGTAACACTGTCGACTGGTAATTGTTCTGGTCCCTTTATCCTGCGCTTTAATAAATAATTTACCTGAATTATTCACATGGAAATTTCAACATTATTAAAAATTAACCAGCTTAAATGAGTCCATGGTAAATAGCTGGGTGGCTCTTCCTAAGGGCAGAATACTGCGCACAGGGCAGGAAGCAACTCTAAGGCGGTTCCAGGGGTAGAAGGGACAGCAGGGGACAGCAGGGGACAGAAGGCAGGGGCAGGTGGCCTGGGGGGTCAACAGGGGCCCAGACCCATCCACACCCTCCAACTGGCCACAGCATCAGCTTAGAGCCAGGAGACTTGCTTCCCCCCGTCCCTCACAGGCTGAGCAGCCTCAGGAAAGTGTCTGTGCCTCTCTGGACCTCTGGTACAGTGAGATGATCTGGCCTTGCTCAGAGGACTATGGGGAACCAGAGGCCACACATGATGGTGACCCTGGACAGGGGATGTCCCTGGAGCTTCAGGCCTGGACAGAGTGCTGAGTAAAGAAATGAGAGGGTTGAGTGCGGTGGTGCATGCCTGTTATCCCAGTACTATGGAGGCTGAGGCAGGAGGATTCCAGGTTCGAGTCCAGCCTCAGCAACTTAGTGAGGTCCTCTGCAACTTTGTGAGACCAGAGCTGGGCATGGTGGCACATGCTTGTAATACCAATCCTTGGGAGGCTGAGACCGAAGGATCTGGGTTTGTGGCCAGCCTCAGCTAGTTAGTGAGGCCCTCCGCAACTTAGTGAGACCCTGTCTGAAAATAAAGAATAAGAAATAGGGCTGGAGGTGGAGCTCAGAGGTAGAATGCCCCTGGGTTCAATCCCCAGTACTGCAAATAAATAAATAAATAAATAAATAAATGTAACAGAAACTAATAAAATATTCTCTAAATAATAAAAATAAGTAAATAAAAAGTAAGCTAGGCGTGGTGGCGCACGCTTGTAATCCCAGTACTTGGGAGGCTGAGACAAGAGTATCTAGGCTTGCAGCCAGTCTCAGCTACTTAGTGAGGCCCTCTGCAACTTAGTGAGACCCTGCTTCAAGATAAAGAATAAAAAATAGGGCTGGGGGTGTAGCTCAGAAGTAGAATGTCTCTGGGTTCCATCCCTAGTACCATCAGTCAATAAAATAAAATAAAATAAATAAAAAAAAGGGCGAGGGGTGTAGCTCAGAGGTAGAGTGCCCCTGGGTTCAATTACCAGTATCACATGCACAAGGAAATGAGAGGGTTGTGCATGGGAGTTTCTGTGGCAGTGTTCCTGGGGCAAGGGGGGGGCTCCTCATTGTCTCTTGCAGGGACAAGGGGGCATGCCCAGCTGCTGAGTCACACAAGTGTCCTATTTACTTCTATTTATTTTTATTGAAGCATTTAGTTGAAGGGTGCCTGACTTTGGAGGAACATTCCAGCTACCTAAACTACTTGTCATTTATAAACACCTTCCCCAAACAGAGGTGTTGGGTGCAAATGGCTTGGGGTCGGCTGGGCGCCTGTGGACAGAACAGAAACCCTTCTCTGGCAGCGTCTGCGGAGGCTCAGGAGGCCTGGGCTGCCCTGCAGGGGGCTCTGCCGCCGACAGGTGTCACCTTCACATGGAATCCCCAGCAGGTCTGAACCTCAGGTGCTGTCACCCCCACATGGCAGAGAAATAGGATTGGAGAAAGGAAGGAGCAGCTTGTCCTACAGTGCAAGACGAGGGGCAGGGGGGTGAGGAGCCAGGTTTGGACCCTTGTCCAGCCCCCACCCCATTGCCCTCTCCTGGGCCATCCAGAAATGACTCCCAAGCCCAGGAAGGACCAAGACACCAAAGATCCCGGGGTGGGAGGGGGGGTTGGGGTTTGGGCCAGGGGCTCTAAACTGAGGCTAGACTTCTCCATCCTCCCTGGGGGGTGACATGGCCATAAACGAGGGGCCTTGGGCTCGCATGGGCTGAGCTCCAGGCCTCAGCTCTTGGTCACCTACCTGTCCCTGTCAGGGGGACACCAGCTCCCAGTCTACCTGCCCCAACATGCACGATGATTTTCTTTTTCTTTTCTTTTCAGTAATGGGAATTGAACCAGGGGCACTCTACCTCCAGGCTACACCCCAGCCCTTTTTATTCTTTTACTTTGAAACAGGATCTCGCTAAGTTGCTGAGGCTAGCCTCCAACCTGCAATCCTCCTGTCTCAGTCTCCCAAGTACCAGGATCACAGGCATGCATCATCATGTCCGACTGCATGATGGTTTCTTAAATGTCTGCTAAATTTTTACAATTCTTTCTTCACATTCTACTGTGTGCTTGGTGCTGGGGATGGAGCCCAGGGATGCTCTATCTCTGAGCTACACCCTCAGCCCTATTTTATTTTGAAACAAGGTCTTGCCAAGTTGCTGAGGCTGACCTTGAACCCGCGATCCTCCTGTCTCAGCCCCCCCCCCCAAATACTGGGATCACAGGATTATGCCGCTGCATCTGGCTAAATTGATGGATTGTGACTGATTAAGTACACAATTGATTTGGAAGAAATCTGAGCCTGCTGCTCGGAGCCGATTGGGTGGGGAGTGCTGGGGATGGAGGCAGATGGCGGGCTGGGAAGAGCCCGGCTGCCTCAACACCCATTAGAGGTGTGTACTAAGCATTTAATTAAACCTGGCGGCCACCCACACCTGGAGCAGGGGCCACGGGAGGGGTCAGGGCTGCCCGTGGAAGAGGAAGGGCTGCTGCTTAACCTGCTGTGGGCCCGACTTTAAGTTAATAAAATCACGGCCAAAGGCTGCCCTCCCAGCCGGCTCTCTGCCCTCCTGGAGCGCGGAAAGGTCCCTTATATTGAGTTATTAAGGAAAGTAAATAACTGGGCGTGCGGGGTGGGGTCCTCCTGGCAGAGGCATCTTGGCCCCTGGGCTGTGGCTAAGGGCCTGACCCAGAGGCAGGTGCGTTTGGGAGGTCCAGAGATCTGCCAGTTGCAGGGTGGGTGGGGGATTACTGGGTGTTGAGACGACGCATGGGCACCCTACCTCTGAGCCTCACCCCCAGCCCTTTTTATTTTTATTTTGAAATGGAGTCTCGCTGGGTTGCTGAGAGTCTTGCTATGTTGCTAATGCTGGCCTCAAACCTGTGGTTCTCCTGTCTCAGCCTCCCAAGTACTGGGATTAAAGGTACGTGCCACCATGCCTGACTTCTGCTATTCTGCTATTTTTTTTAATACTTTTTTGGGGGCACTGGGGATTTAACCTAGGGGCATTCTACCTCTGAGCCACACCCCCAATGCTTTTTTGACTTAATTTTTTTTTTTTTTTTTTTTTTTTTGTGGTGCTGGGGATTGAACCCAGAGCTTCACATATGTTAGGCATGCATGTAGCTCTACTGAGCTACATACTCAGCCACCACCCCCAACCCTTTTTATTTTTATTTTGAAACTGGGTTTTCAGCTAAGTTACTGAGGCTGGCTGGTACCGGCAATCCTCCTGTCTCAGCCTCCCAAGTTCTGGAGTTCCAGGAGTGTGCACCTGTCTGAGCTCTGACATTTAATTAATGACTGGAGGAAGGGGTGCAGTAAGGTGACGGTCCTCCATATTGTGCCTGGAAGACTGGATCATAAGCATGTATCCTCATAAAGGCTTGCATTCGGGAGGCTTGGGTCCCAGGGTATTGGGAGGTGGTGGACCTTTAAGAGATGGGACCTCATGAAAAGTCTTTGGGTGCTACCCTGGGAAGGGACTGTGAGACTCCAGTCTCTCTGCTTCCTGTTCTTTTCCTTTCATACACACTCCTACCATTATGATGCCATTTGTCATGAGGTCTTTACTAGTCAAGCCAATGCCAGCACCACACCCTTGAGCCTCTGGATCGGTGAGCTAAACAAATTTCTTTTTTTTTTTTATAAAATCAGCCTGCCTCAGGTATTTTGTTATAGTAATGGAAAACAGACTAGCGCAGCCTGGTCTGGAGGCTGCTCCATAGGACTTGGAGGACTGTGAAGAACATACCTCCTTCTTTCTTGTTGTTGTTGTTTTCTCCTCCTCCTCTTCCTCCTCCTCCTTAACACTTACCCTCTTCTAAGCCTGTTTGCTCATCTATGAGTGAAGGTTCAACACAGAGAGACATGCATGTGAGCCCCTTTAGGGTTATACGCATGTGAGGGGAATGGCTGTAGTTCTGTTATGCTGGACAGACCCTGAGCCCAAGGTCAAGCTGCTCTCTGCTCTGGACAGGCTTGCCCCCAGTCCTGCTGCAGATCCTAGCTCTGTGTGGCTCAGGGTCAGGACTGTCCCAAGACCTCCAACACTTGATTTTGCCTCTCGTACTTCTCTGGCTGCCAGGGGTTCTCTGTGTCAGACCATGGGGCTGGAACAGACAAGCCTGGAGGTTCTAGTCACCATGGCTGCCTTCCCCAACATTGTAGTAAGACTTCAAAATTTACTGTGAAGACAGGCATGGTGGTCCACATCTGTAATCCCAGTACTTGGGAGGCAGAGACAGGAGGATTGCAGGTTTGAGGCCTCTTTCAGTAACTTAGCAAGACCCTGTTTCAAAATATAAATAAAATAAATAAATAAATAAATAAATAAGGCTATGGTATAACTTGGAGGTAGAATATCCTGGGTTCAATCCCCAGTCCCCCCACCCCCAAAGGAAACTTACTGCAGAGCCATGGCAATCAAGACAGTGAAACTGGCACAGGGATATACATACAGATCCAGGGAATAGAACCCAGAGTCCAGAAGTAAGTCTCTCTACTCACTGTGAATTGATTTTCAATGAGAGTGCCAAGACAATTCGATGGGGAAAGAGTCTTTTCAACAAATGATGCTGAGACAACTAGATTTCCACAAGCAAATGCATGAAGCTGGACCCCTACCTCACACCATATGCAAAAACTAACCCATAAGCCAGAT
This sequence comes from Graphiurus murinus, assembly GCA_004027655.1. Taxonomy (NCBI): domain Eukaryota; kingdom Metazoa; phylum Chordata; class Mammalia; order Rodentia; family Gliridae; genus Graphiurus; species Graphiurus murinus. The sequence continues at coordinate 16,364 of PVLC010006386.1, forward strand.
GTGGTGGCACATGCCTATAATCCCAGTAGTCGGCAGGCTGAGACAGGAAGATCGCAGGTTCAAAGACAGCCTTAGCAACTTAGTGAGACTCTGTTTTAGTTAAAAAAAACAAAACGAGTGGGAGCATAGCTCAGAGGTAGAAAGCCTGTGTTCAATCCCCCGTACCAAAACAAAACCCCCATAGACCCAAAAGTAAGAGTTTTAAAATTCTTCAATTATCTTTGAACCTTGGGCTAAACAAGGCCACCTTTTTTTTTTTTTTGGTACTGGGGATTGAACTCAGGGGTGTTCTACCTCCGAGCTATACCCCCAGCCCTATTTTTTATTCTTTATTTTGAAACCGGGTCTCACTAAGTTGCGGAGTGCCTCACTAGGTAGCTGAGGGTGGCCATGAACCCGGATCCTCCGGTCTCAGCCTCCCGAATGCTGGGATTACAATCGTGCGCCACCACGCCCAGCTAAACAAGGCCTTCTTAAATATGCTTATGTTAAAGTTAGATGAGTGACAAAAGAAAAAATGGTAAATTGTACCTCATCAAAAATTTTCAATTTAGTTAATTTATTTATTTTGGTAGTGGGGATTGAACCCAGGGACATCCTACCTCTGGGCTACCCCTCCAGCCCTTTTCAGTTTTATTTTGAAATAAGGTCTTGCTAAGTTGCTAAGGATGGCCTCCAACCTGCCATCCTACTGTCTCAGCCTCCCAAGTACAGGGATTACAGGCAGGCACTGCCATACCCAGCTTGGACCTCATCTAAATTTCTCTTGTTTTAGAAGACACTCATAAAAAAAAAAAAAAAAAAAAAAAAAAAAAAAAAAAAAAAAAAAAAAAAAAAAAGTGAAAAAACAACCCACAAAATGGGAGACAATTTCTGCAAATCAGATGTCTGATGAGAGACATGTCTCGAATACATAAGGAACTATTACAACTCAATGATAAAAAGATAAGCCAATGTTTTAAAAGAACAAAGGACCTGAATAGTCACTTCTCCAAAGAAGACAGCTGCTCCGGGGCTCAGGCTCCGGGGCTGGGCCGGGACTGCGGGGAGCTCCCTTCTTCCTTCCTTCGGTTTGCTTCGTTATCTTCCTGTTCCTGTTCACTTGGTGTGGAGACCCGGCCCAGGGGGAGCCAGGGTGAGGGCTCCCACGATGCAGGCCCCAGGGAAGGAGCGGAGACCCTGTCTTAGGTGTTCTTGGGGGCTGCAGAGCCGATGTGCTGGGGTCTCTGGTCAGGGCCCTAGGTGTTTCCTAAGAGCCAGCTCCACCTCCTCCACATCACCAGGTCCCCAACCCAGAACCGGCTGTGCCACTCCACCCCCCCCCCCAGGCATGCAGAGTGAGGAGGGAAATCAGCCACAGTAAGGGCCACTGTGAGGCCCCAGGCCTGGGTGCAGACCACCATGCAGACCTCATAGCAGGTCTTTGAGCTCAGATCAGGACCGCCATGTCCAGATGGGGAAACTGAGACCTGGAGAAGGATTGCCCAAGCCAGTCAGGGGAGGAGCTGGCTCCATCAGACATCAGGAACCCCCTCATCCCAGAGCTGCTGTGCAAGCTGACCACCCCTCGCAGGGGGTCCCCCCGAAGCCTGCAGGAAGGCGGAGCCAGGCGTGTAGATGAACACAGGCCTCCCCGGTGGGCCAGGGCTGATGTCGCTGCGTCTCTGTGTGGTCTGGCAAGAGGGCTGGGGGCCATGAGGAGCCCTGCCCACCAACTTGGGAGGGGCATTTTATTTTTTATTTTTTTGCGGTACTGGGGATTGAACTCAGGGGCATTCTACCTCCGAGCTATACCCCCAGCCCTATCTTTTATTCTTTATTTTGAGATAGAGTCTCACTAAGTTGCGGAGTGCCTCACTAGGTAGCTGAGGCTGGCCGCGAACCCGGATCCTCGGGTCTCAGCCTCCTGAATGCTGGGATTACAAGCACGCGCCACCACGCCCGGCTGGGAGGGGCATTTTAGCAGGCGGAGCAATGACTGGTTGGGACCCCAGACTCAAACTCTTGCTGGCTGTGGAGTCCTGGGAGACTGCCTCAACGTCCTCACCTATAAAATGGGAGTCATTGCAACGCCTTGGGGCATCTTGATGTGGCTCTCACCAACCACTCTGCCCCTGGCCCCAAGATCCAGAGGACCCCCGGCAGCTCCGGGGGAGGCTGTGCAGAGAGACCACCCAGTGGACACCCGGAGCCATCAAAGACTGGCCCACAGGCCCTTCCCAGGGCACCCACTTCGCCTCTGGATTAATCTGAAATTTTTAAGCACAATTAAAGAGGTAATCAGGGTCAGGAGCGCCTTTTAAACACGGTTTAGCACAAAATCCGAATGCAGGAGTTACACAAATGGATACTGTCGATATAATGGATTCCTACCAATTGCACGGGGCGAGCTTCCCCGGGCTGTGCGCAGTGAGCGGCCAGGACTAATTCAGCGGCCGCTGCCGAGGCAGGAGGAGAGTAGCCTGAGCCGGCGCCTTGCGCACATTCATTACCGGGGAGCTTGTAACACGTTTCCGAGAATTCATTAGGGAAAGAAAACAGTAAAATTTGAAGTTATTTGTAAACCCGATGGGGAAAACATGCATCATTTCTCGGAAGGAAGTGTGTCGATTTAGAGCTGATAGGAGAGAACTGGGGGGGAGTGGGCTGGGGGCCCTGGGAGGCTGCCGGCTACAGGCAGCCAGAGGACCCCCCCAAGCAGGAGGGCCGAGGAGCCAGTCCCCAGCCTCTGCCTGCAGCACAGAGAGCCTGGGCCAAGGCCCTGTTCCCATGGACCTCAGGCCCTCGTGGGGACAGGAGTCCAGAGAGGGCAAAGGCGGCCCACAGCCACACAGCGGAGGCCAGAGCCAGTTGGGAAGCCAGCTTCTCCCACGGAATGCAAGGTGGAGGTCGGGACCGTGAGCTCTGTCCTTGGGCCCCCTTTTCTCCTGGCAGCAGAGAAGCCTTCCAGCCCCCTCCCCTGTTCAAAGCCCCACACACCCACCCACCCCACCTCTACCTTCCTGTCTCATCTGCTGAGAGCCCTTCCCGCATCTGGTCCTCGGCCAACTCACCTACGTCACCTCATGCTCACTCCGAATGCTGGGACGCCCGCAGCTGGCGCCTGCTGCCCTGCCTCTTCTGCAGCCCTCACAGCAGGGGCCCTAACCCTCCTGGTGTCTCCCCTCCAGACCTACACTTTGGGGGAGGCCCCACTTATTTTTGGTAACCCCTATGCCCAGTACCCACGAATGGTGACTCCCAGACACAGACCTAGATGCCCGGGAGAGGCTCCATCCGCAGCTGCTGGCCTCGGTGCCCGGGGGCCCCATGCAGCACCCATGAGAGGTGCCCTCCCCCGACTGACTTCCGAGCACTGTGTCTGGGCATGGAGGTGGAAACGCTGCCCAGGGTCACATAGCAGGTGTGCAGGGCACAGGTATGAGATCGGCTGCCCTGGGTGAGCAGGGGAAGGGGCAGCTGCATCTCCCTGAGAGTAGGCCTGGGGCTCTGTGGATGGTGCATGATCACACCCAGGCAGGGGACAGAGGGCAGAGGGCAGAGGGCAGGGGGCAGGAGGCAGGGGGCAGCCTCTGGTCCTCCCCAGGTGGGTGTGGACAGCACTTCTAGGACCAACATGAGAACCTCGGATGGAGGAAAGGCAGGGAAGGGCCGGCAGGGCGTCACTGTCACTGTGGGGTCTGGAGGTTCTGAGGGTCTCCCTGGGAGGGACCAGAATTGGCTTGCAGTCCCAGAGGTGGGACCCCAGGAGGGCAGCTGGAGGTCCTGGGAAAAGCCCTCCAATAAGCCCCGTCAAAGGAGGCATTGAAGCCCACTGTGGCACACACCTGTAATCCCAATACTTGGGAGGCTGAGACAGGAAGATTGCAGGTGTGAGGCCAGCCTCAGTAATTTAGCAATGCCCTCAGCAACTTATGAAGACCCTGTTTTAAAAATAAAAAATAAAAAGGGCTAGAGGTATAGCTTGGAGGTAGAATTCCCCTGGGTTCTAGTACCAAAAAAAAAAGAAAAAAAAAAAGCCCTCCCTGACCCCCGGCTGGGGCGGCACTCCTGGGAACGGCTGGCACCGGATCTGTCCTTCCTGCCTGGAGTGCAGAGGTCAACGGAGGCAGTGGGGTGGGGGAGCTGGGAGACAAGGTGGCTTGCGCTGTCTCTTCCTGCTGGGACAGAATGAAGCCAGATCAAAGCTCAGGGGTTTATGAGCCGAGTGAGCGGGGGCAGCGGCTGGGACAGGATGGGGGTGGGCTTTGGCTGGCCCTGGGAACCCAAGACTCCCCCTGCCCCGCTGGGGTGGCGGCCTGGGAAGGGAGCTCAGAACCCGCTCTGGGCTTGGGGTGAGGGTCCCCCAGGGACCACGCATGGCTCTTTTCATCTAGTTGCTGGGTGGGAGTCCCAGCTTGGGCCCCTCTGCCTTAGGAGCCACTTCAGATAGGGGGAAACTGAGGCAGGCCAGACAACACACCCAAGGCCACACAATCAGCCAGCAATCAAACCAGGATTAGACCCAGCCTAGATGACCCCATAGCCTTCCCTGACTCACTGGGCTCCCTCCTACTGTGGGTTCCTGTGGGAGACAGGTGGGGACACCTGGGGGCCCAGATGGAGTCAGTGGACATCAGCATGCAGACAGGGGGCATGAGCAACCTTTCTTCCCTGCTCAGAGGCCCCAGAAGAGACCCAGGGCACGGGGTCCTCCCTGTTGGGCTGGGGGGGGGGTTCACACTGCTGGGGCATCCTGGCCAGGTCTTACATGGGCAGTCTTCCACCCTCCACCCGGAGTGAATCTCTGGGTCTCTGTCTCAGACATTTCCCCCCTCCCTTCCTTCCATCTTTCTTTCTTGCTTGCTTTTTTATTTTTAGTGTGTGTGTGTGTGTGTGTGTGTGTGTGTGTGTGTGTGTGTGTGTCTGGGCATTGAACCCAGGGACATTCTACCTCCAGGCTACGTATTTTATTTTCCTACCCCCAGACCTATTTTATTTTTTATTTAGAAACAGGGTCTCACTAAGTTGCTGAGGCTGGCCACAAACCTGTGATTCTCTTGTCTCAGCCTCCCACATACTGGGATTACAAGCATGCACCACCATGCCCAGCCTCTTTCTTTGTTTTTAATGTGGTACTGAGGATTGAACCTAGAGGCATTCTCCCTTTGAGCTACACCCCCCAGCCCTTTTTGTTTTTCATTTAGAAGCAGGGTCTCGCTAAGTTGCTAAAGCTATCCTCAAGCCTGTGATCCTCCTGACTCAGCCTCTCAAGTACTGAGATTGCAGGCCTGCACCACCAAGCTTGGCCTCTTCACAGAACAAATTTCTGAGGAACCCTCATCTCTCACAGGGTCCGACATGAGCCAGGCATCCACGGCCACCACCGGCCTCACCCTCCCTGCCCTGCAGTGGCCTCTTCAGGACTGATCTTCTGCATGCATATAGCCCACCTTGTACAGAAAGTTCCCACCGTCACCTTTAGAAGCTCCACAGCGGGCGTGTTCTCAGTGTTGGTTTACACACGGGCATCTCCCCCTGAGACCCCACGTACCATCCACGCAGGGACCCTCTGCCCCACCACTCGGGCTCAGGCCTGCCCTGCTAATTGCTGCTGTGACAGCCCCTCCCTGCCATGGGACTTCCGCACTCAAAGCTCCAGACAGAGCCAGGCGCCATGGTACACTCCTGTAATCCCAGGACTTCAGAGACTGAGGCAGGAGGATCCAAGGTTCAAGGCCAACCTCAGCAACTTAGCCAAGACTAGTGAGACTCTGTTTCAAAATAAAAAAATAAAAAGGGCTGGGAGTATAGTTAGTTCAATTCCCAGTAACACACACACACACACACACACACAGAGCTCTGGACAGCCGTCTGTGTTTTAACTGTTATGATCTCCCTACCTTACAGCTAGGGAAACTGAGGCCTGCAGTAGGCAAGTCCCACCCCCTCCTGTTTCTCTTTCCTGCTATGCCACCCACCTAGTGTATCCCAAAGAGGGTGGATTTTAATTAAGCCGGTTTGTAATTACCTAGTTGCATCCTCCTTAATAAAACTCAGGGGAGTTTTCTTTTTCTTTCTTTCTTTTTTTTTTTTGCCTTATTTAAAAATTTCATTGCTGTCTGTCACCATGGGGGAGAGAGGTCCTTGCAGAGTCGGCCTGTGTGCCTGGCTCTGGCCTCCTGAAGAGTCGAGCCACTGGCTAAGAGGGTACTGGGATCCCATTCTGGGTCCCCAGGTGGACCAATGATTACTCCTCCACTTTGCACCCAGTAGGGCACCAGCCCTTGGAGAGCCTGCAGGGTCCAGGGCTTCCCTCCGGCTCCACAAGCCCTGCCTGCCTCCCAGAACATGCTTGCCCAGTGGTTTTTCAGGGGAAACATGGCACGTGCAAAGGCCCAGGGCTTCCGAAAGCTGCAGGAACGGTGTTTGGTGAAGGGGGTGTCCAGGCTGGGTTGCAAAGAGCCTTGGTGAGCCCTGCGTGCGGGAGGAGCCGGGGCTTTCCCCTGAGTCGGCCGGGTCCACTCCTCCTCACCACCTCTCCTGTATCATCCCACAAGTTTATTGAGGACCTACTATGTGCTGCGGCTGTTGTAGGTCCAACTCCGTCACTCACTCCATACACAAGCTGTGAGGGCGTGGGACTTGACACTGAGTTGAAGAGTTCGGTGAGTTCCCATAAAGCGTGCCTGTGCAGCTTCTTGTAACATGTTGGCGTGTCCCCAGGGGGCAGCGCTGAGCTGGTGCTGAGAGGCGGGCAAAGGCGTGGTTGTCTGGGTTGCACACATAGCCCTCCCCTCAAGGTGCTGGGCAGGTCGGTGGCATTTCCTGTCGCACTATGGCCCTGTCCAGTCCAGACTCTGGGTATTCTAGGGCCTTGGCATGGAGTCACCCTCCAAGTCCCGGGTTCTCCCCAAGTCAGCTCCAGGCACGGGCCGAGAGCAGCAATAAGACCAGGGTAGAAATGGCTGTGTATGGTGCTCCGACGCCCTGTCCACTCTGCCCCGGCCAGGAGAGCCCAAACCTCAGTCCACACACAGACCCCAGGTGCAGTCCTTCCCTGGGGCCCAAGGCCAGGGGCCTGAGGAGGGGGACAGTTCAGTCCAGGAGGCCCTCGGAGGCTGCTATGCCCCGGCCACTGCTCTGGGGCTTCTCAGGACTGCTGTCCAAGAGCCCCGGTTCTGACAGATTGACATAGCAGGTTAATAAGTGCGCTCCTTCCTCCTAAAGGCTAATGAAATATTAATCGGCCTGGTGAGGTCAGCAGAAATCGCCTGGTGGTAGCAGAGTGAGGTGCATTTAATTAATTCTCCTGTGGAGGGTTTGGCTGGGGGCCCCCAACCTGCCGCAGCTCTCCCACTCCATCTTCTCTCCCCTCCCCCACCCACCTTGCTGCTCAGCCCTCTGTGCCCCCGACCCCATACACCCAGAGGCGCTGAATGCTGGAGTCACCCTGCTCACCTCTGCCTACACCCTCCCGGAGCCCTCTCCCACCCTGCCAGCACCTCCATCTTCTGTCCCCAGGACCCCACTCGCGCAGCCCAGCTGGGGCTTCACAGGGCTGGCAGAAACTCCACTGCTGGTCCGACAGGCTGGGCGGAGGCTCTGGGTGGGACTCCTGAGCTGAGAGATGGTGGCCGCAGCCTCGGTGAGCCAGGCTGTGGATGTGACAGGCAGAAGCTGCTCGTGACATGCCCTGCACAGAGCTGGACAGGGCTGCCTCTGCGTCTCCATCCACCTTCTGGTTACAATTACAGAAGGCCCCTTTGCCACCAACACAGCCGGCTGGCCAGGGGGGGATGGGGGGGTGCTGGGGCGGCTGGGCTGCGCAGGGAGAGTCGCAGGGGGGCCTCCCAGGACACAGGGGTGCTCAGAGCTGTGGCCGGGTAGGGGGTCCCCCGGGCCACCACTGGGAGGAGGAGTCTGGGCTCCCCTGTGGGCGGAGCTTGACACCAGCACTGCAGAGGCATTAGGATGCACTGTGTCCCACCCCAGGCTCATCTGTAGAGGACATGGGGAGACCTACATTGGTGTGTGTGTGGGGGGGTGCTAAGCCACTTGGGCTGGGCTGGAAGGACCAGCGGACTGCAACCGGCACTTCTGCCTGAGCCTAGGTGCCCCAGGGCCGCAGGGCCCAGCAGCAGCCGAGAGGTGGGGCGTCTCACAGAGCCTCAAGACAGTGCCCTGGGCTGGGAGAGTGATGGGCAGCCAGATCTCCCTGGACAGATGCTTCTGGCTGGTTCCAGGCCCTGCACCCTTCCTGGACCCTGGGGGCTCCGCACCCCCCCACCCCGACACCCTCGGTCTCAGGCAAACCTCCTGGGAGTTGGGTCGGGGCCCTGCGTCTGCTCCGGGTCCATGTTAATTTTTTATTTATTTGAAAGTGGGACTGAAAGCGGCTTCAAGTGAGTCTAAAGTAATTAGGAGTTCCTGCTGATGGATCGCACTGGAGGGACGTGGGGATTATTTATTACTGAGTCACTTGCCGGAAAGGTTAGAGGCTGAGAAGTAATTATTTCTCCTTTCTCTCTGCCCCCCCCCATCATTTCTGTTTAAAGGGGAAGTTTTGCAGGGGGAGCTGGTCAGAGGCCAAGGAGCCTTCTCTCTCCCATCCCCAGGGAGGAGGACCCGCAGTGGGGACTGTGTCAGGAAGACCCGGGGTCACGGGAGCCTCCGAGAGGCCCAACCTGGCCTTCCTTTCTTTTTCCTTTTCTTTCTCTCCTAGTGCATGGTTCCCCAGGAAAGTAAGGTGTGAACTCTCACTGTGTGCCCGGCCCCACGAGGGATTCCAAGGCACCTGTGTGGTACACAGTAGACTTTAGACACCCAAGGCCGCTCGTATGTGCCGGGGGTGGGGAGGTCCCGGGGCAGGAATGCACTGGCATCTGCAGGGCTTGGGCAGGGAGGGCAGGGCAGTGTGTGTGTGTGTGGGGGGGGGTGGACAGAGATGTGGCTATGGCAGGACTCAACTTTATTTCAGCATTTTGAGAAACCTTAGAGGGCAGGAAGCAGAGAACACGATCCATCTACTCCCATCACCTGGTCAGAGTGAGCTCTCGAAAATGCAAGCCTCAGTCAGATGTGGCGGTACACACCTGTAATTCTAGTACTTGGGAGGCTGAGACAGGAAGATCTCAGATTTGAGGCCAGCCTTAACAACTTAGTGAGACTCTGTTTCAAAATAAAAAGTAGAAAATAGAGCTGGGGGTATAGCTTGGAGGTAGAATCCTCCTGGGTTTGATTCCCAGTACAAAAGAAAAAAAATAAAAATAAAAAAAGCAAGCCTCATCCTGTCTGCCCAGCCAGTCCAGCCTTGAATTCCAGGGAGCCTCCCAGTGCAGCCATGACTCCACGGGAAGCTGGTAGTCCCAAGAAACAAAACGCCCAGCCTGACCAACTTAACAGAAGAGGGGATCTTTGTTGCCCTCTAGAGCTGAATTATCAGGGGTAGATTTTTGGCTTCAGGCATGGCTTGATCCAGGGCTCAAATGTTATCATGGGAACCATGTCTGAGATCTAGTTTTTCTGAGATGGTAGCTCCAGTCTCAGGCTCCACAAGCTGGTCCAAGGATTTCCACTTCCACTTGAGGTAAAGTAACAGGGACCATGTTTATGTTCCCAGATGAAACAATAGCAAAACCTGACAAAACATGAGAAACACTGGTTTTCAAGATACTGGACATCAGACAGAGAAGGACAGTGATTCCTGAGAGATGTGGAGAAATGAAGTGAGTCTTGCTATTGTGAGAACTTCCAGAAACCCACTGGGCAGAAGGGACAGAGCTAAGAGACTCAGGAGGCCAAGGTGGTTGAGTTTCCAGACTCAGTACACAGGGAGAGGACCTCAGAGATCTGCAGAAGTCCCCTCTAGAGCACTCAGCTCAGCACTGATTAGTATGTGAATGTGGGGAAATTGCCCAAGACTGGGGATGAACAATCTGAAAGGATCAGAGAATACTGCTCAGTGCTAATGGAGGGCCAGGAGATTCTGTTCCCACCAGGCTCATGCTGGCTGGAAAAACTCAGCATGCACAGGACCTTGGGAAGAATCAGTAAGAGCCTTCTTCTGGTGAGGGGAGTTACTCCCACCAGACTGTGAAAACTCCCCTAGACGCACTAACCATTAGTAATAGCCAGACCAAAAAGAATCACACTGTTTCCTAGTATCTTAACCACATCCCCAAACACAGCTCAAGTATATTATACAAATACAAAAATACCCTGCAGCCAACCAGGTAAAGTTCACAATGTCTGGCATCCAATCAAAGGATACCAGGTATTAAAAGAAACAGAAAAGCTAGGCATGGTAGGGCATGCGTGTAATTCCAGTGCTTGGGAGGCTAACACAGGAGAATCACAGGTTCAAGGCCAGCCTCAGCAACTTAGTGAGACCCTGATTCAAAATAAAAAGTAAAATAGGGCTGAGGTTTGTAGCTCAGAGTTACAATGCCCCTGGGTTAAATCTTCAGTACCAAAAAAAAGAAACATTAAGAAAAGTATAAGAATTATCATAATCAAGTCACTCAAAACCTGTTGTAGAGGGAGAACCTTAAAAGCAGAGAGAAGACACACATACAGAAGGATAAAGAAAAGGATGACAGATTTCTCAGTAGAAATTACACAGCAAGAAGATAGTGAGTGAGCTCTGAAAATCCATGAACCCCAAGTTCTATACCCAGCACAACTATCTCTCGGACCTGAAGATGAAATACATACTCAGACAAGAAATAACTGAGAGAGTTTGTTCTTAGCTGACTTGAACTATGAGAACCATTAGAGGGCCTGGGTTTATAGCTCAGTGGTAGAGTACTTGCCTTTTATGTGTGAGGCCCTGGGTTCAATCTCCAGCACTACAATTCAAAAAATAATAATAGAATAGTAAAGAAATAAAAAGAACTGTTACAGAAAGTTATCCAAGAAGAAGAAAGTAACAGTAGCAGAAATATGAATTTACACAAGGAACGAAAAGCACTGCAAATGGCAAGTACTTGAGGAAATAAATATATATTTCTCTTATTTAAACTTCTTTAAAAGACAACTATTTAAACGAAATAATGAATTGTGAAGTCTACAACACATGTATACATAAACTACGGGACACTGATAGTGTAGGCTCACATTGGAGACAATGGGAGTGATTTCACAGAAACTATCCAAGAGACGGCAGCAGGAGTCTACATCCTGGTTGCAATAATGCATTATCACTCAACAGGAATGGGCAAAAGGTACACTGGATTATTTCTTATACCTGCATGTGCATCTATTATATTATTATTATTATTATTATTATTATTATTATTATTATTATTATTCTGGGGATTGAACCATGGGCATTCCACCTCTGAGCTATACTCCCAGCCATGTTTTTTATTCTTTATTTTGAAATGGGGTCTTACTAAGTTGTGGAGGGATTCACTAAGTAGCTGAGGCTGGCCATGAACTTGTGATCCTCCTGTCTCAGCCTCCCAAGTACTAGGATTACAAGCGTGTGACACCACCCCCAGCATGCATCTACAATTATATGAAAACAAAAAGTATAAACAGGCACAGTGGCACATGCCTATAGTCCCAATACTTGGGAGGCTGAGACAGAAGGCTCGAAGGTTCGAGGTCAGCACATGGCAACTTAGTAAGAGCCTATTTCAAAAAATTAAAAAATAGGGCTGAGCATCTAGCATAGTGGTAGAATGTCCCTGGATTCAATTCCCAGTACCATAATAAGTAAGTAAATAAATATGTAATTATGATATTTAATTTAAAAATCAATATATAATTGGAAGGCTGAGGCAGGAGGATCAAAAGTTCAAGGCCAGCATCAGCAACTTAGCAAGACCCTGAGCAACTTAGCGAGACCCTGTTTCAAAATAAAAAATACAAAGGGCTGGGGTGTAGCTCAGAGATAGGATGCCCCTGTGTTCAACCCTCGTACCACCACCCCCCAAAACAAAACAAGCAAAAAAACCCAACAACAACAACAAAAAAAACCAGAAGAAGACAGAACAAAAAATTATTTTAAAAATTAAAAGGCTGGGAGTGTAGCTTGGAGGTAGAATGCCTCTGGGTTCAATCCCCAGTACCAAAATCAATGAATCAATAAATATCAATATAAATTAAAGGAAAAATATGTGATGTCCAAAATATCCAAGTTTCACATAAAGATAAGATCTGGAGGGAAGAAAGTGGTGTGTGTGTGTGTGTGTGTGTGTGTGAGAGAGAGAGAGAGAGAGAGAGAGAGAGGGAGAGAACATGCATGAACGCAATGCTAACCCCTGAGCTAACCTTCCTCTTAGCTAACCTCTTAGCTAACCTTCCTTCTCTCTGACCAGGTCTCTCCCAAGTCTCACATCCCGGCAGCCTAAGCTCAGGAGATAAGAACACCCTCCCTGAGGCAGCTTCTACACCAGGGCAACGGGGCTAGAAACACCTGCTTGGTCAGGTGACGAGGTCCACCCAGTGCCATGCTGCCCGGCCACAGTGAGACACGCAGGGCCACCTGGATGGGCTGAGTGACGCACTTGTGGGCAAGCCCAGAGCAGGCCAAGCCATTGGAGACAGGAAGTGGAGGGGAGGGGAGGGACTGCGGGCCGCACCGGGCCTCCTGGGAGAAGGTTTTGTAACTAAATAGAGGCGCTGACTGGACGACACTGTGGACGCGCTATGTGCCGCTGAAGCTGACTTTGAAATGGCCAGTGTTTAACTTTATGTTCTGCAAAGTTTCCATCCATTGGGAAAAGATGACAGGGAGGATCGGATCAAATGAGGTGACACTTGGAAGGATCCAGACCAGGCCAGGCAGCAGCAGGGGCTGTTCCTATTGCTACCTACACCATGTTAATTCCTTCCAGTTATTTAGGGCCTCAGTTCATTTCCCCATGACAACCCCACTAGTGAACTTATTTCTGCAGATGAGCCAGCCTTCCCTCCTTCCTTCCTTCCCTCCCCCAGGAGCATTTTACCTCTGAGCTACATGCCCAGCCCTTTTTTTATTTTTTAATTTTAAAGCAGGGTCTTGTTAAGTGGCTGCGGGTCTCACTAAGTTATTGAGGCAATCTGTGATCCTCCCATCTCAGCCTCCCAAGTCCTGGGATGAGAGGTGTGTACCACTGCGTGCCAGGACTCCCCTTCTACCTCTGAGCTGCAACCACAGCCTTATCCTGGGATCCTCCTGTTTTAGCCTCCCAGTCCTGGGATTACACGTGTGTGCCACCACGTGTGGCTCCTTTTCTGCAACAGAGTCATACACGTGCACCTGGAAGGCAAAGGCTCTCAGCTTGTGGTCACGGTGGGATGCAGGCTCAGGCCCAGCAGGGGAAGGAGATCCAGGAGCTGGGGCCCTCAGAGGAGGGAGCAGCATCTAGACCTCAGCCCTGGGAGGCAGACGGGACGCAAGCCTGCACCTCTCCTTCCCACCCCAGGCTAGAGGTCAGGACGCCCAGGGGGTGAAGTCAGCTCCCCCTGGGCCCAGGGACGGACGGAGCCAGCGTGGGGGACACTCGGTGATCCTCCCTGGTCCACAGGGGTCCCCTCTGACCCCTCTGTGAGAAAGCTGCACAGGCCTCCCTGCTTTTCCTGAGGCCCCTCCATCCTTCCTGCAAATGGTCCTTAAAAACCATCAACCTGGCCACACCACTCCCCTCGTTACGTCCTTAGCACATCCTTAGGAGTCTTAGGATGATATCCACTGCCTCCATGGCAAGGCCCTGCACCGCCCCGCAGCCCACAATGGGCAGAGATGTCCCACTCCACTCTCTGCAGTCTCCACCCTCCACCAGCCTCAGGACCTTTGCACATGCAATTCCGCCCATGGGTGCTTTTTCCTCCCCTCTCGCTGGGTTGACCAGGGGTGGGGGATGATGGAGGGGTGGAGTGATGGAGGGGGAGGGAAGAGAAGGGGGCTGGAGGAATGGGGATGGAGGATGGAGGGGTGAGGGATGGAGGGGTGAGGGGTGAGGGGTGGCAAGTGGAAGATAGCAGGTGTTTTCTCCGACTTGCAGACGGATGTGGGACAATGCTGGGGGTCTGTCTCCCACTGAGGGGAGCCTAGGGTCCAGCTGACCTCACCCCGAGGGACAGTTGCGACCCCCACTGAGGCCAGGCTCCTCACGGGGAGGCACGGCTCTGGGTGGAGGACAAGGGGGGCTGGCCACACCTGTCTCTGGTTCCAGGTTGCTCTGGCCTCGGTTTCCCTGTCTGTAAAATGGGCATGTGCATGGTCTCATTTCCGCACCGCGGGTTAGAGAGGAGCGCATGCGCACCTGCCTCATCAACCTAAGGGGCCGCAGGACTGACCCCTTGTCCCTTCCCCGGCTGCCCCGCAGGCTAAGGGAGGGCCGGCCCCGGGGGAGGGAGGCCGGGCAGCTGCCCCCACCCTGCGCCCCGGCCGTGCGTCCAGTCTGTGGGAGGCTGGGGCGCACAGCTGTTTGCTGGGCCTTGTCATGAACCAAACACGGCGACTGTTTAACGATTGAACCGCGCTAATGAATACCGGGCCAGATATTTTCGAGGCCTGTTCCGACTGATTACTTGGAGAGCCGAGTACGTCTCCCAATTACCCAGGCAATTAGGCGACTAATTAAACACTTACCCTTCGCTTCATAAACAGGAGCAAGCGGCGGGGGCGGGAGCTGGAGCTGGCTCGGCGCAGTGAAATATCGGCTGTCAGCGGGGCCCACGCGCACGCACACACGGGCGCACACACGGGCGCACACGCCCAAACACACACGCGCATGCGTGCACGCCAGGACCGCGGAGGGCCGCGGCCAGAGAGCGGGGGACTGGCATCCAGATCCTCCTCAGGGTCCAGCTTCTCCGCCCTGTTCCGGGAAGCCCTGCGAGCTTGCCCTGCCCCAAGGAGCGCTACCCGCTGACCTCCACGGCCCAGGACCTGGCCTGGAGCCCTGGCCGATACCTCTGGTGACCCCCTCTCCTGCGCACAAGGTTTGCTCAGCACAAGCTGCTCTGATCTGCCCCAGGAGCACAGCCAACTGGCCTCAGAGCCTCCAACCTCTGACTGGGAGAGGTCTGTGTGAGTGTGTGTGTGTGTGTGTGTGTGTGTGTGTGTGTGATGCTGGGGATTGAACAAGGGAGTTCTACCTCTGAGCTACATCTCCAGCCCTATTTTATTTGAAATAGGGTCTCACTAAGCTACCACTTTGAGCATGTGATCCTTCTCAGTCTCCCAAGTACTGAGATGACAGGCCTGCTCCACCATGCCTGACTTGACCAGCATTTCCCCGCCCCCCTGGGGATTGAATCCAGGGCATTCTGCCTCCCAGCTACACCCCCACGCCCCCCCCCTTTTTTTTTTTTGCGGTACTGGGGATTGAACTCAGGGGCATTCTACCTTCGAGCTACACCCCCAGCCCAATTTTTTATTCTTTATTTTGAAACCGAGTCTCACTAAGTTGCGGAGTGCCTCACTAGGTAGCTGAGGCTGGCCGCGAACCTGGATCCTCCGGTCTCAGCCTCCCGAATGCTGGGATTACAAGCATGTGCCACCATGCCCGGCCCCTCCTTTTTTTAAACAGGGTCTTATTAAGTTGCTGAGGCTGGCCTTGAACCTATGATCCTATTGTCTCAGCTTCTCAAGTACTGAGATTACAGATGTGTACCACCATGCCCTGCTGTGTTTGGTTTTTCTTTTCTTTTTTTTTATACTAAGGATTGAGCCCAGGGACATTCTACCTCTGAGCTATAGCCCTTTTTATTATTTATTTATTTACTTTTAGTGGCACCGGGGATTGAACCCAGGGGCATTCTACCTCTGAGCTACAGCCCCAGCCTTAATTTTTATTCTTTATTTTGAAACAGGGTCTCACTAAGTTGCAGAGGGCCTCACTAAGTAATTGAGGCTGGCCAGGAACCCGGATCCTCCTGTCTCAGCCTCCCAAGTTCTGGGATTACAGATGTTGAGCTGGAGAAACCCTGTCAAACATACCTCCTGATTAAAACATGGCCCCAACTGCTGTGACAGGCCCCCCTGGGGCGTCTAGGCTCAAACAGTGGAGCCACAGAAGTGAGGCTTTGTGCTGGGGCCAGGTCAGAAGGGACCCCTGCCTGCTACTAGCAGCTCGAGCCCTGAGCCCACCATGCTGAATACACAGTGCTCTTGCACAGGTGCACACACTTGTACGCGGCATGTGTACACACTTGCACAATGAGCGAATGCCCGAGATCGGGGTTCCCACGGCTCTCTAAGCGTAGAACCCTTCACCCTTCCGGCTCACTGTCCTTGGGAACCCATGCGGCCTCTAAGTTGAGCCCTCAGAAGACCGAGTTCTCATACAACTGAAGAGTTTCATGCTGCCCAGGAGGCCGGGAGCCTCACACGCATGCGCACAGGATGTAAGTGCGCCTTCTCACGCATGCGCACACGCTATTCAAGAGCCTTCTCATGCACCCAGGCAGAAGGCAGGAGTGTGGGGGAGCAGGGCCTCCCTTGGCTGGCAGGCAGCTCTGGGCTCAGATGCGAGGTCTATCTGTCTGGCCACGCTAGGTGCAGGGCTCAGTGACCCCGCCGTCCCTAGAGGGGGTGTCAAGGAGGAAAGGCGCCTGTCTTGATCCAGGCTTGTCACCTGTTCTGCGGGTTTCCCTGGGCCTCCTCATCTACCAAGGCAGATTACCTTTGCACCCTGCTCTGATTTCCTTCTAGGCCTAGACACCCCCTTCTCACCCACTCCCCAGGCCTGTGTGAAGCCCAGCAAACAGCAGGTGCCTCATTAATGCTTGCTGGATGGAACATCTTAGCTGGATCCCCCAAACCCTCCAAAGTCGAGTGCTTTCTCACCTCTTAGCTAAGAGGAAACTGCCCAGTCTGGTCTCTAGCCTCCCAGGCAGACCCCTGGGCCTCCTCAGAAGGCTTCCCAGGAGACCAGGTGCATGGCATCTGTCTCTGGCATCTGAGGAACAGGGTGGTACACCTTGGGGTCTTTGATGGACAAGTGATGTCAGGCTGTGGAGCCCAGTGGTTCCATCACACCCAGGTCCAGGTGCTACTGGGCAGGCACTCCACAGGTGTGCCTGGCATCTGCAGCTGAGTGACTAACTCAAGGATCCTACCCTGGCCTGGCTAATTAGTTAAAGTCTTTAGGAGCCAACCCCCTGGCTTCCTGAGGCAGGGAGAAGTCTTGCCTGTAGGAAGCTCCACTACTGCCTGAGAGACTGCTTCCCTCTCCTGGGGGCCCCCTGCAGATTTGGGGCTTACCCACAAGCACATCCGCCAATGCCGTGCAATAAGTCTCTCAATATATTTATATTTGACATATAACATAGTTCAATTACTAAGGCCACAGTAAATAAATCATAAATAAATGTGGGCCATCCCTCGTCCCAGCTGGGCATCTTTGACTGACTTGTTCTGGTGGCCTGACCCTCTCTGGACTTACATCTTGGGCCTCACAGCCCCAAGAAAAAACTCAAAATGCTGTCCCTACCTGGACCCCCGTGCAACCTGGGAGTCAGGCCATGGGACTAGGCCTGGGGGCCAGATCTCCCTCTTGGGGGCCACACCTCCCCCCAGCCTCTTCAGCCTGCTTTGCAATCCAGAGACTGAAACACTCTCTGGACAGAGGTGTCCCCTCCCACCTGCTGGAGACCTTGGGCTCTCCTGCCAACCCCAGAGCGACAGGATGTCAGAAGATGGGCAGGCAGGAACTAGGAGGCCAGGCCTGGGAACCCACACCCCACACCCTGCACTCGCCTGGGGCCGCTGGAACACAGGCCCTCAGGACCTCAAGCAACAGAAATATTCTCTCCCACCATCTCACCATCTGGAGGCCAGAAGTCTAAGAGGAGCTGCACGCTGCACCAGCTCCCTTTGGAGGCTCCGAGGGAGATCCTGTCCCAGATACTCTCCAGCCACTGAGGCTGCAGGCCTCCCTCGCCTGCAGAGACACATCACCCTACCTCTGACCCCCTTCTTTCGTGGTCCTGGGATTTGAACCCAGGGGCATTCTACCTCTGAGCTACACTCCCAGCCCTTTTTATTTTGAAACAGGTCTTGTTAAGTTTCTGAGGGTCTCGCTAAATTGCCGAGACTGGCCTCCAGCCTTTGATCCTCTTATCTCAGCCTCCCAAGTGTTTGGAGTACGAGGATGTGCTACCATGCCTGGCTCCTCTGCCCCTTCTTACACACAGCATTCTATTCGGCATCTTCTGTGGGCATCCAAATTTCCCTCATGTCATAAAGACACCAGCCATGTTGGGTCAGGACACCCTCTCATAATATCAACTTAATCATTTGCAAATAACTCATTTCCAAACAGAGTCTCATCCACAGGTATCCCGGCTGGACTCCAATGCATCTTTAGGGGTGACACAATTCAATCCACAACAGCCAGCAGTTCATTGGGCAGCTTTGGCCGGGGTTAAACTCCCTAACCTCAGTTTCCCCACCATGTAAGGCTAAGTAAGGAAAGCAGGTCCGGCCCTTTCTTTTTTTTTTTTTTTTTTTTCTATTTTTTAGTTTATTTATCTGTTTTGGTACTGGGGTTTGAACCCAGGGGTGTTCTCCTTCTGAGCTACATTCTCAGCCCTTTTTTATTTCTTACTTAGTTATTTTTGTGGTGCTCGGGATTGAACCCACAGGCATTCCACCTCTGGGTTACACCCCCAGCTCTATTTTATTTTTTTATTTGGAAACAGGGTCTTGCTAAGTAACTGAGGCTGGTCTCTAAACTGCAATCCTTCTGTCTCAGCCTCCCAAGTACTGGGATTATAGGCATGAGCCACCATGTCTAGCTTATTTTCCTTCCTTCCTTCCTTCCTTCCTTCCTTCCTTCCTTCCTTCCTTCCCTCCCTCCCTCCCTCCCTCCCTCCCTCCCTCCCTCCCTCCCTTCCTTCCTTCTTGGACTAGGGATGGAATCCAGGGACATTCTACCTCTGAGCTATACCCTCAGCCTTATTTTATTTTTTATTTTGAAACAGAGCCTCACTAAGTAGCTGAGGCTGGCCACGAGCCTGTGATCCTCCTATCTCTGCCTCCCAAGTACTGGGATTACAAGTGCGCACCACCATGCCCAGCTAATTTTTATTTACTTACTTACTTACTTAATTTTTATTTATTTATTTATTTTTATTTTGTGTGTGTGGTGCTGGGGATTGAACCCAGGGGCATTCTACCTCCGAGCTACATCCCCAGCCCTATTTTTATTCTTTATTTTGAAACAGGGTCTCACTAAGTTGCTGAGGCTGGCCTCAAACCTGCAATCCTGTCTCAGCCTCTCAAGTACTAGGATTACAGGTGTGCACCATCACACCCAGTTTGCAGGGGCCTTTCTTGAGCTTCATCCCTTGCCAGGATCACTGATGCCAGCTGTGAGTTCTGGGGGTCCCTGCCAGCCCCGAAAGGGCCTCGTCTCCGGCTTAGAAAACCCACCCTGTCCTGCAGCTCTTGGAAACTGAGCAGCTTGGGCCATGGAGAGACCTCTCCAGGAGCCAAGAGAGCAGGGACTCCCTCCAGCCACCTCCTCCAGGGAGGACTCCTGGCTTCCTCCAGCCACCCTGGTGCCGCCATCCCCCCTTCCTACCTCCACACTGCCTGCCTCTTGCTCCTAACCTCACTGGAGACAGATGTTGGCAGTCAGGACCTCCAGAACCATGTCCAGCCAAAGGGAAAATGCCCAACTGGGCCCACGTCCACCAGAAGCTGCCCATCTCCCAGCCTTTGCCCAGCCAGATACCTGCCCAGGCTCTGCAGCCACCCAGGGAGGGCGCTGGGAACCCGGGTGGTGATGAGCACAGTAGGGACAGAGGAAAGAGAGAGAGAGATGGGGGGTGGGGGGAGAGAAAGAGAAAGAGAGGCATGGTGACTCACTTCTGATTCCAGTACTTGGGAGGCTGAGACAGGAGGATCGCAGGTTCAAGAACAGCCACAGCAACTTAGCCAGGCTTGGTTTCAAAATAAAATAGGGCTGGAGGTATATATCAGAGGTAGAATGACCCTGAATTCAATCCCCAGTACTTAAAAAAAAAAAAGAAAGAAAGAAAGGGGGGAAGGAGGGAATGACAGAAGGAAGGAAGTTCGTTCTAAGAGCTGGGGCTCCAGGTGAGTCCAGGCCCTGACCCTCACAGCCCACATGACCCAGGCAAACAACTTCACCCCTCCGACCTTCAGTTTTCTCATCTCGAACACGTGGCCACCGTCTAGACCTCCAGGGTTCTTTTGAGCTGGTGGCCGGTGCTGAAGGTGCTTAGCACAGCGCCTGGTGCCTGGGCACGTGGGGAGTCTGAGCTTTCTGCAGCCCGACGCAGGGAAGAACAGGGTCACCTGCCACCCAGAGCCGAGGTCGGCCGCTGGGCCTTGCACAGGGGCGTCCAGCAGGGGTGGGCCGTGGCCTCCCGAGAAAGCCGCTCCTGTCTTGGAGCCAGATCTCCCTGTATTTCTGTTTCCTTCATCTTCCTAGCCCCTGATACTGGGAGCAGCTGGGGGACCCTGGACAGGGCCGGGATGCAGGGACTCAGGGTGCACCCACAGGGCCCAGAGACCCCTGTAGGTGCTTGCCTGGCCCCTGCCCTGGCGCTGGGGGCCGCCGGGCCAGGCCCTGCCAAGAGGCCGGGTGGAAGAAAGCCAAGGCAGACAAAAAGCTTCTGTTTCGGCCCAGCTGCACGAGGCCGATATTTATGGCGGGCCGGGAGTTTAAGAAAACAGGGGCCTTCCGTCCACGGGCGAGCGTGGCCGTCGGGGGAAGCCAGGAGCTAATTAAATCTGCGCTGGCCGGGGCCACAGAGGCCGATTGTGCAGCGAGAGGATGTTAATGCGCATTTTAAATATTTATTGTAACTGAGGTAGGTTATGAAAACAGACATCCCTCCTTTCAACACTCCGTGCGTCAGATTTAGGGGCTGTCTGCCTGCTGAGTGATTTCGCAGCAGTCGGAGAGGCCGGGAGCCCATCCATCATGGCCCGCAAGAGGCCAGCGGATGGTGAAAGATTAGCGGGCTGATTTATGGGCCGGGGGCCCCTCCAGGCCAAGAGTGGATAGGGCGGCCACGCACCTGTCTGGGCTGGTGGGCAGCGAGGGTACCCCTGGCCAGACCCAGGCTGGGGTGACCACCGAGAGAAGTGGGGGGCCTCCCTGGAGGCTGGGATGGGCAGCTTAGGCTCCCTGTCGACCCTCTGGGTCCTCTGTGGCCACGCTGCAGTTTCCAGATGCCTCTCGATCCCCTCTGGGCCTCAGTTTTCTTACCCAGAGTATGGGAGAAGAGTGGCCGCTGGACAAGTTTGTCAGGTCTGAAGTAAGAGCGACCGGGAGCTGGTAACTGGCTCCCAGAGAAAAACCTTGGGGTAGCTGGCAGTGTGGTGCACATCTGTAACCGTAGTACTTGGGAGGCTGAGACAGGAGAATCACAGATTGGAGGCCAGGCTCAACAATCTAGTGAGACCCTGTTTCAAAATAAAAAGGACTGGGGGGTCTAGCTCAGAGGTGGCATGCCCCTGGTTTCAAACCTGAGAAGGAGGAAGAGGAGGAAGCAGAAGAGGAGGAAGCAGCTGCATGAGCCTGATATTTATGCCTTGTTGGACCAGAGTACATAAATTAAAACAAAAAAGGGAGGCTGGGTGTACAGCTCAAATGTGGCTCTGAGGGATGCCAGGACAGGGGGACAGGAGCAGTAGGGACAGACGGGAGGGCTGGGCTGGCGGCTGTGCCTCCCAGGTATGTCCTGCACCCTGGGGCACTGCTGCAAGGGGGTCTGGGGCATCCGTAGTTGGAGTTGGTCCCGAGCAATGACTGGTCTGATGGGTGTCTGGGTTCTGGGGGATCTTGGGGTGAGGAGGCCCAGGCTAGGGTGGTGATTCATCTGCTGCAGAGTGGGTTTGCCGGGGGGTGGGAGGGTGGGGGGGCATGACTTGTAGCTGAGCCTCCCACTTGGGGAAGCTGTGGGGACAAGGGTCTAGCTTCTTGTTCTGTTGAGCCTCACTAGGCCAAGTAGCCCATGGAGTATTTTCCTATGTGTGTGGTACTGGGGATGGAACCCAGGGGCATTCTACCCCCGAGCTACAACCCCCAGCCCTTTTTATTTTGAAGAGGCTGCCTTTGAACCTGCAATCCTCCTGTCTCAGCCTCCCAAGTATTGGGATTACAGGTGTATACCATGATGCCTGACTCCAAGGGTTGTTTTTTGTTTGTTTTGTTTTTGTGGTACTGGAGATCAAACCCAGGGGCATTCCACTTCCGAGCTACAGCCCCAGCCCTATTTTTTATTCTTTATTTTGAAACAGGGTCTCAGGAAGTTGTGGAGGACCTCACTAATTACCTGAGACTGGCCGCAAACCTGTGATCCTATCTCCGCCTCCCAAGTACTGGGGTTACAAGTGTGTGCCACCATGCAAGCTTCCATGGGGCATTTCTGGGGCTTGTCTTGTCCCCTGTAAAAGCCCTCGGCCACGTACAGAGCAGGGGCCCTTCAGAGCCTCCCCTTCCTCCCGGGAAGCTCTGGTCCCCCTTGCCTTGCCCAAGCCCCACGTGACCCCCAGAGCAGGGGCGCCTCATCTCTGCACACTGTCCTGGGCACCCCATCTCCTGCCCTCCTGCCTAGCAGCCCTGCCTTGCCCTCCTGGGCCAGTGGCATCCCACATCCCCTTACAGTGTTTCCTGACCCCTGGGTCCCTCTCTCTCTGTCCCCTGGGACCCCCAGCCTCCTCATTGCTCCCCCCCCCCATGGTAAGGCTCCTGGCTGCTTCTTTGGCTGGGAGTGGGGCTGGTCCCTCCCTTGGGTGCCATTCTTAGCCCCAGGACCCTGCGGGGGAACCCTTGGTGTTTTTCCTTCAGAAACCAGGAGTCCTTGACCGGCATCCTGAAGCACGGGGATGCTGATGCCTATCCTGGCTCCCCACTCCCCCCACCACAGGCTGGGATGCCGCCCCCCACCCAGGCTGGACTCCCAGACAGCGCACGTGCCGACCTGCCCGTTAGGCTCGTTAGCTGGCGGGGAGGCTGGGAGCGCAGACTGTGCGGTCGATAGGGATTGGCTCTCCTGGCGTGGCCGGCCCCCTGCCTTGAGGATCAATGGTCCCCCCATCTCAGGCCCCGAGGAGCAGAGCTGGGCGCGCTGTGGCTGGGCCCAGCAGGACTCTCTGGAGCTGGAAGCAGCCTCCCAGCGTACCCGGGTTGGACCCACCCCTGGAAATTCCCAAGCCAGCCCTGAAGCAGATGAGACTGGACTGGATTTCTCATTTTACAGAAGTGGGGGTCCAGGCTCAGAGAGGATGCAGATCTGTCTCTGGTGGCCAGACGGGCCTTAGTGAGATGAGGGCAGAAGCCTGTGCTCTCCTGGCCTGGGAGAGAGCCAGGCAGGCAGGAGGAAGAAGTGCTTCGGATCCACTCAGAGACCCACCCGGCTGTGCAGCCTTGGCCCAGCCTGTCTGCCTCTCTGGGCCTGGCTGGGGTGTTCAGTGGAGCGTCTCAGCCTCAGGCAGGGCCTAGGAGGATGGGTCTTTTTGGAGTCATTGTGGAGTATGGCCCACGTCCCCTGCTTGGCTGGTACCCTCCTATAAGCCCTCTTCCACAGTGTGGGAAGATGGCCTCCTCTCACAGCTGCCCTCCTCCTCCTCCTCCTCCACATCCTCCTCCTCCTTCTCCTCTACCTCCTCCTCCTTCTCCTTTTCCTCTACCTCCTCCTCCTCCTCCTTCATCTTTTTCTCATTTTTTTTCCTTTTTAGTACTGGTGATTGAACCCAGGGGTGTTCTACCTCTGAACTATACCCCCAGCCCTATTTTTTAGTTTTTGAAACAAGATCTCACTGAATTGCTGAGGCTCTTGCTAAGTTACTGAGGCTGGCCTTGAACCTGTGATCCTCCTGTCTCAGCCTCCCAAGTACTGGGATTATAGGCATGTGCCGCTGCACACAGCCCCCTCGCCCCACTTCTAAAGGCAGGCAGCAGGGTGTGATGACTGATGTGTGGGGGCTCACTCGGGGGACCATGGGGTACACATGGAGTGCTCTGGGCGTGGGACATGTCCTCCGAGGGAGACCAGGTTCTGAGCCCCGAGATGCAGCTGGGAGAGTTGGAGCTTGTCCTGCGGTTCTTACCACACATCCATGCTGTTCCTGCCAAACTACGAAATGAAATGAACCTGGAGAAGGGGCAGACAAGGCGAGGACAAGAACATCCCACAGACGGCGTCAAGGTCAAGAGTGGAGAAGAGACTGACGGCCCTGGAGAGACGAGAAAGCAGGTGCAGCCTGGGATCCGAGCTGGATCCTTCTGCTGTGACAGGCACCGCCCGGATGTGGGGCTGCGGAGGAGGTGGGAGAATGTATCCGGGGGCTCCAGTCACCTCTCACTGCCTAACAAACTGCCCTCAGATTCGGCAGCTTAAACACAACCATTCTGCAGGGCCTGGTGGCCCGTGCCTGTAATCCCAGTACTTGGGAGACTGAAACAGGAGGATCGCGGGTTTGAGGCCAGCCTCAGCAACTTAGTGTCCCCAGCCCCCAGGTTGCCCCTCACCCTGCAAGTGTCAGGCAGAAAACATGCTTGAGAACGTGGTTGTGTGGACCGAGATCATGGACAAACCCCAGGCCAGAATCTGACAAGCTCAGAGCAGGAGGTTCCTAACTTTATCAGCTGCAGCCGTGGAATTCCACAGAAAAACGGAGGGAAGGAAAAGGGGTGGGATAACATCGTCTGTAGCAGCACTATCCAGAGTGACACAGACCAATACATATATTAAAAAAAAGGTCAAAAGAAACAGATGAAATTAAATTTAACAATATATTCAACCAGGTGCAGGGGCATGCACCTATAATCCCAGCACTTGGTAGGCTGAGACAGGAAGATCACAGGTTTGAGGCCAGCCTCAGCAACTTAGCAAGACCCTGTTTCAAAATAAAAATATAAGCTGGGCATGATAGTGCATGCTTGTAATCCTAGTACCTGGGAGGCTGAGATAGGAGGATCGCAGGTTCATGGCCAGCCTTAGGAACTTAGGCTCTCCGCAACTTAGTAAGACCCTGTTTCAGAAATAAAAGAATGAAATATGGCCGAGAGTATAGTTCAGAGGTAGAAGACCCCTAGTTTCCATCCACAGTACCACAATAAATAAATAAATATAAAAATAAAAAAGTCTACTGGTGTAGCTTGGAGGTAGAATGCACCTGGGTTCAATCTCCAGTACCAAAATAAAATAAAAATAAAATAGAAGGGCTAGGGGTATAGCTTAGATGTAGAACACCCCTGGGTTCAATCCCCAGTGCCAAAATAATAATAACAATAATATTGTATTTTATTTAGCCCCAGATGTCCAACACATTCTTATTTTGACATGTCATGAATATAAACAGATGTTGCTTTTGCATCTCTTTCTCGTACTCTGTCTCTGAATATTTCTCATGCTCCTTTACAGAGCTAGCACAGCCTTGTTTAGACATGCAGCTCAGGGTTCACCACTCTCCCTGGGGTGGTGCAGGTACACCGGGTGACCAAGGTCCCTAGGGGAGGGCAGGGAAGGGGCAGCCCTACACCCAGGTTGCAGTGACCCTTACACAGCCCTGCATGGCTGGAGCCCTATTTCAGAGATGGGGAGACTGAGGTCGAGAACAGCAGGGCGGAGGGCACCTGGAGCTAATACATGGCGGAGCCAGCCAAGGCACCAGGCACCAGGAAACCCTGGAGCCCGCTGGCTGGGGACTCAGTCTAGGACCCCCCAGGACCAGGGTGGGCTCCCTCTGCCCAGCCCCCCCCACAGCCTCCCGGGCCCCTCCTGCCCACACCAGCCAGCTGCACCATGAGAAGGTGCCAGCCAGCCAGGGGCAGAGCTGAGTAAGAGATGCAACCACGTTTAATCCTTAGAAAAATAGCAAACCCGGCTCCGAGTCTGAAACATTCAAACCCCACTTAGCAAGATGAGCTGGGAGCGCCTCCCGACCTCCACCCCAGGAATCCACCACGGGCTGGGGGAGGGACTCAGCCTGGGCTCCCCTCAACCTAGCCGAGACCTCACCCATGGTGCCTCCAGCAGCTGGGCGGGCGGGCACGAGACAGAGCCAGGCTGTGGGTAGAGGCAGCGGGGCCTGCATCATGTCCCCACCCAGGCAATGCCCGGGCCAGGGGCTGCTCGGCCAGCCCGGTGCTTCAGAGCAGATGGCCAGCTTGCTCCAGAGGGGGCGGGAGGAGAAGCGATGTTCTGCACCCAGAAGCTTCCCGCCACCCCCATTCTCCTCCCTGTTTACATAGGAGAAACCAAGGGTCTTAGGGGCACCTACCTGCCCAGGGCTACCTGGACAGTGAACAGAGATGCTGACATTAGAAACCAGCTGTGGATGGGTGGCAACATCTCTCAGCCTCTCTCAGCAGCCAGGGCAAAAGGGCAGCGAGGAGGGGGCAGGCAGAGGGAGTGACCCTCAGGCGCCCCCCAGGTAGCAGCTCAGCATAGGCCCCCCATCGGGGGTCCCAAGACAGACCTTCACCCAGGCCCTCCAGCAGACCCTGTGAACCCAGCCTTCACCTGGAGGCCGATCAGGGGACTTTGCCAGAGAGATTCAGCCACCTGGACCCTCCCCTGACCCCCAGCTCCCCCAGGAACCCCACAAACAGACACATGGGAACCAGCCACAAGGCAAGCCAGCCCTGGGCCTCCCTCAGCCTTCCTGAGCTCCGGCTTTGGGTCTTTGCTCCAAGGCCAATCGATTCTCACAGCTGTGGCTTAGCAGGCCTTTCTGATACAGCAGCCTAGCCGGGCATGGTAGTGCATGCCTGTAATCCAAGTATTTGGGAGGCTGAGACAGGAGAAAGACAGGTTTGAGAGAGACCAGCCTCAGTAACTTAGCCAGACCCTGTTTCAAAATAAAGAATAAAAATGGCTGGGGGTGTAGCTAAGAGGTAGAATGATCCTGGGTTCAATCCCCAGAACCAGAGAACAAAACAAACCCCAAACTGACCAAGTACCATCAGCCAGTCTCTCCTCCTGTGACCCGTCCCAGTCCCCAAGTCGTGGCCCAGGGCAAGAGGCTCCAGCCCCAGGCTCAGGACCCCCACACCCCACACCCACCCAGAAACACTTCTGGGACTCTGGTGATGGGACTACGTCCACCTGGTGTGCTCAGTGGCTACCAGCCACCTCTTCTCCTGGCTCCCAGCAGAGCCAGATGCCCGAGCCCTCCTTGCATCGAGTGTGGACACAGGACCAGCTCTAGCCAAGAGGACACAAGCAGAAGACACGCACATCCACCTGGGCTTTCTGTGCTAACTCCCTCTTTCTCCTCCTCCCCCATCTCCCTGCCACGTGCTAGAGTGGCCGGGCCGCCCCATGGAAGGAGCTGGAGACCCAGATGACTGTGTGGAGTGGAGCCACCCCAGGAAAACACGGAGGCCATCGAGAACTTACACTTCAACCAGGTGTGATGGTGTGATCCCAGTACTTGGGAGGCTGAGAAAGGAGAATCACAGGTTGGAGGCCAGCCTCAGAGCAACTTAGCAAGGCCCTCAGCAGCTTAGCAAAACTCTGTTTCAAAATAAAAAATAAAATAGGGCTGGAGGTGTAGCTCAGAAGTAGAATGCTCCAGGTTCAATCACCAGTAACACACACACACACACACACACACACACACACACACACACACACACGGTTTCTTTTAAA
>PVLC010006386.1:44021-69855 GCA_004027655.1 Graphiurus murinus
CCAGTATTTGGGAGGCTGAGACAAGAGGATAGTAGGTTCAAGGCCAGCCTCAGCAACTTAGGAAGACTCTGTTAAAAAAAAAAAAAAAAAAAAAAAAAAAGGCCTGGTGTTATGGCTCAGTGGTAAAATGCCCCTGAGTTAAATACCTAGTACAAAAAAAAAAAAAAAAAGCAGTCTGATGGCAGCAGGTGTGGTGACACACATATATTAGTATATTATACTAGTACTTGAGAGGCTGAGATAGGACGAATGCAAGTTCAAGGCCAGGCCAGGCAACTTAGTGAGACCCTATCTCAAAATAAAAAATAAGATAGGGCTGGGGGGTAGCTCAGAGGTAGCATGTCCCTGAGTTCAATCTCCAGTATCTCTCTCTCTCTTACACACACACACACACACACACACACACACACACACACACAACTTAGACTCAAGTTCTGCTCAGCGGCAGGCAGTCACCAATATCTCTTTACCTTCATTGTTGGTGCTCAAGAGGCTCTAGGTCATGTGGCCTGTATCACACACACACACACACACACACACACACACACACGCACACACGTGAACATTGAACACACCCAAGCACACAAGAGCCCAACTCCCAGAGGAAGTGCTGCCTGGGCCAAGAGGCCAAGGACCTGCTGGTCAGGTGCAGCATTGCAGCTCCGTCCTGTCCCCCAGGTGGGCCAGGTTGGTGGACGCCAGCCCTGGTGAGGGTGAGGGCTGCCTGACCCTGGGGCTCTCGTGCCCGCCTCCCCTTCCCTGCCCGCCCAGGCCTGTCCTGCAGCCCAGCCTTCAGCCCACGGGAGAGGCCCGAATGGCACAAGGGGCCTCGGAGCAGGCGCGTGGACCCCCGGGAGCGGCTTAGCCGTGATTCCCGGGGTCAGCGTCTCGGCTCAGCCCCTGGTCTATCCGCCAGATGGTCCCTTCAGCAGGGAGAGAAACCTGACACGCCATTTCAAACCGATTTCACGGCGGGCCTCCGGAGAGCCCCGCAAGCTTCTGACAATCCGATCTGTTGTGAATAAATATGACAAAATTGCCAATTACGGGAGGGAGGCTTCAGTGTCATGCGGGCCTGACTGGCCGTGGCCACGCGCTCAGGGGCCAGAACCACTGGGGGACGGCCCGGTGGACGGAGAGAGCCGAGGCCAGAGGAAGGCGTTGCTTGGGCCAGCGCCAGGTGCCGCGCCAGCCGGCGTGGGGATGGGCGGCCGTGGCCAGGCTCCCTGCCAGCCTGGCGCAGGGGACCGCTGCTGCCCGGCCCAGCTCTGGCTATTGCCCATGGCCACACCCCCAAGGCCGGGTATTTCCGAGGTGGCTCCATTAGGAAGGGCAAGCCAGGTGGGAGCCCTGGCTTTGGAGTCCTGCAGCCCTGGCCAGCCCTACTGCCCATCAGCAACCAAGCCTGGGCCTCATAGTATGCTTCCAGTCCCAGAGGGGGCCCAGCAGCCCAGAGACAGGCAGGGACCGCCCGGCAGGCAGGATAGGCACAGCACTCAGAGCTGAGTGTGGACAGAGGAAGCTGTGTGTCCTGCCCTGTGCCAGGCCAGCCCCCAGGGTTCCCGCAGGCTTTCCTCTTGACCCCTGCTCTCTGCTCAACCTGATTCCAGTGAGCACATGAGGGCAGGGAAGTGGAGCTGTCTGCACCCAGACCCAACGCGTGGCTGGGGCGGTCACTGCTGTCTTGAAATCTGTATCCAGAGCCAGGCGTGTTGGAACACGCCTATAATCCCAGTACTTGGGAGACTGAGACCGGAGGATGGCAGGTCTGAGCCCAGCATGCTGTAACTTAGCGAGACCCTGTTTCAAAATTAAAAATAAAAAGGGCTGGGGTGTAGCTCAGAAGTAGAATGCCACCCAGTTCAATCCCCAGTACCATTTTTTAAAAAGGGGCACCCTAGTACTCACCACCAAAATAGTTTATCTGAAAGATAGCTCAGTGCCTGCACAGAGGTGTTAAATAAATTATAATTATTGCTACCATGACTGTCACCACCATCATCACCATCATCACCTAAGAGTGCAGCTGACAGCCCTCTGACCACCCACATCCTTGAAGAAGACCCCTCTGTGACAGCCCAAGAGTCCTCCCAAGTCCAAGAAGCCCTCCCTCCCAAGGCACTGGCTTTGGGGCAGCCCATGGTTCCCGCCAAGGAGCCAGCCTCACCCTCAGGCCCTCCAGGTGCATCAGCTCCTTCACCTGGACAGCCCATCCTAGGGTGGGAACAGTGTTCCCATGGCAACACCCCCTGAGAGGTGGCCTCCCCCTGTCCTCTCCCCTGCTTCCTCCCTGATCACAGATCTGGGCTACCCTCTTCATAGGAGAACATTTGGAAAACACAGAAAGGCACAATAAGAAAACAAAAACAAAAACAAAAAAACTCATCCGTAATCCCATCAACTGGCAATAAATTCTGTTTATTAAGTATTTTAAGTCACTGAAGCAGTGAGATGCTTTCCAGAAAAGTCTGGAAGCAAAAGAAGACCTTCACTCTCCATTCTTGCAACCTCAACACTCACTGCTGTCCTTCAATCCTCTCCTTCCAGGCTTTTCCCTGCTACATATGTTTTTTACATCATTACACCCTTAATGTACACATAATTCTATATGCTGCTTTCTCCTCCACATTATATTGTAGACGTGTTTGCATATTACCACCCAGTCTTCGTAATTATCACTTTTAATGACTGCCTAGTATTCCATTGAGTGCATGTATCATAATTTACTAAACTACTCCCTGATTGTTGGACATTTCAGCTGCATCCAATTTTTTCTTTGGTCATTAAAAATAATGTTGCAATGAATATCTTTGGGCCTAAACTTCTCCCCATATTTTGGATAATTTCTCTGGAAGAGCATCCCAGAGGTGGTATTACTGGGTCAAAGGCGCTGAGCATTTCCACAGTGCTTAGTACAAGCACGCTGCCAAATCACTTTCCAGAAGGGCTGGCCTGACTTCCAGCACCACCGACGTTGTGCGAGCTCATTGTCTCCCTGCAGGACCTTGAACCGGAGATTTGTGTTTTCTGATGCTTGCTCTAAGCAGCGGGCATGGAGGTCTGGGTGCAGCCTCAGCCCCCACACTGGGGCCCCGGAAAACACACCGACTGCTTTCGCTTTTGCTGTGTGCCTGCATAAAATGATGAAGGAGACAGACAGCTGCAGAGCCAGGCCTGGCGGTGCATGCTTGTCATCCTGGTATTGGGAGGTGGAGACAGGAGGATTACAGTCTCAAGGCCAGCCTTGGCAATTTAGCAAGACCCTGTTTCAAAAACAAAAAGTAAAAAGTGCTGGGAGTGTAGCTCAGAGGTAGGAAGCTCCTGGGTTAAAACCCCAATACCAAAAAAAAAAAAAAAAAAAGACAGCTGCTGGCTTGGAGCTCCTGTGGAGCAGGGTGGGGGCGGGAAACACTCGTGGCCCCTGGATGTGTCCCAGGAGAGGGGGCATCGAGGGTGGGGTGGGGCACGCTGGGGGCCCTGGGAGTATCTGCACCCCAGTGACTCCCAGGTTGCCCTCACGGAAGCTCCCCTCCACGGCCAATGGCTCCTGTGCCCGCCTGGACAGGTGCTGGCCTCTCTGCCTCCCTGATCCATACTCTGGTGCTCATTCCTCTTGTATCTGTCTGCCTGACTGCTCAGATCAAAACCTGGGAGCCATCCGTCCCTTCATCCTCCCTCAGCGCAAGGCCTGACAGGTGGGCCTGCCTTCCCCCATCACCCCAGGCTGAGCCGAGTCCTCATGGGAGCACCTGGACTACTCCAGCACCCTCCCATCTGGTCTCTGGCTTCTGTCCACCCTGTCCCCTGGGCCCCTTCTCCTCCTAGCAGTCCTGATGGGCATTTTGAATCAAGACCCTCCCGTAATTGAATCCCACCAACATTTTCCCATCAGGCTGAGAAGACTGTTCATGCATCTCACCAGGCCTCCCAGACCCTGGAGATCTGGCCCCAGATGACCCTTCTCTCTGCCCAGACTCCTCGAGCCATGTGGCCGTTCCCTCTTCCTGTGACACCTTTCCCCAACCCCCAGGCACTGCCTCTGTTTTGTCCTCAGGTCCTAGCTTAAATGACGCCTGTCCAAGGAGTAAATGACACCTCCTCCAGTACCTGCTCTCTCTCTTCAGGTGCAAGTCATAGGTTTTTTTTGTTTTTTCGTAGGTGGATGAATAAGTCGAAGAATGAACGAATGGAGAGATAGATGACAATGGGTGAGGATGGATGGATGGATGGATGGATGGATGGATGGATATAGCTTGGTGGGTAGATAGATGAATGCATGGATGGATGAGTGGGTGGTGGGTGGAGAGGGATGGAAGGGTAAGTGAGTAGTTGAAATGGATGCATGGATGGGTGAGTGGGTAGATGGATGGATGAGTAGATAAATGGGAAAAGATGGGTGGATGAATGGATGGGAATGGATGGGTGGAAGGATATGGGTGGGTGAGTGAATGGATGGGTGGGTGGGAATTGATGTATGGATTAGTGGGTATATAGATGATAGATGGGTGCATGGATGGATGGATGGATGGATGGGATAGGATGGATGGATGGATGGATGGATGGATGGATGGATGGATGGGCGGGCACATGGATAGAGATGGAAGGGTGGGTAGGTGGATGGATGAGTAAATAAATGAGGGGTGGATGGATGAATAGATAGATGAGGATGGATGAGTGAATGGGTAGATGGAAGGATATGGTGGATGGATGGATGGATGGATGGATGGATGGATGGATGGATGGATGGATGGAAAGATGAGTGGATAGATAAGAATGAATGAGAATGGATGGATGTTATGGTTAGATATAGATATGTTCCCTGAAGATCTCATGTATTAATATTCACAGTTGATGTGATTAAGTCATGATGGTTGTAATCTCACCGGTAGATAAATCTATTATAATGAATGTACTGGGTGGTAACCAGGCAGGAGAGGTGTGGCTGGGAAAGGTGGGTCCCTGAGGGTGTGGGACTATGCTTGTGTCTTTAAATCCTCTTGCTTGTTTGCTCTCTGGCTTCTGGCTTCCATGATGTGAGAGAAGAGTCTTGCTCTTCCCCCCTCTCTGCTTCCTGCTGCCATGCCCTGAACTCCACACACTTGGCCTGACATGGACTGAACCCTGAAATTTCCAAAACTGTGAGCAATAAATCTTCCTTCCTCTAGGTTGTGTGGTCAGGTTTATTGGGTCACAGCAGTGAGAATGCTGTCTGGAACAATGGGAATGGATAACAGATGAAAGAAAGGATGGATGATGGATGGTGGATGGATGGATGGATGGATGGATGGATGGATGGATGGATGGATATGGTTGGAAGGACAAATGAATGGATGGATAGAGATGGGTAAGTGGATGAAATCTGAACCTGTAAAAAACACTGAAATATACTGAGGACAAGGAGGAAAACAGGAGAGTGTGTTGTCCCGAGGGCTGAGGGAAGAATGTGTCCCAAGTAGGTTGAGACATGGGGCCTGTCATGGTCAGGCCTGGTGGTGTCTGATGCCTCGGAGGAAGATAGAGACAGGAGATTGGTTCAATAGAAACTGCATCCAGGGAGCTGCTGAGATCAGCCTTTTATTTCATTATTTTTAATTTTTAAACTTTTTATTTTGAAATAATTTCCAGAAAATTGTTGCAAATATAGTGCAGTATTCCAGAACACCCCCCACACACACACACACCTGCTCTTCATGTTGATGTCTGACATCATGGTTCTTGGTGTGCTTGCAGCCAGCTCTGCTTCATAGCATTTGCCCATTTCTATGGTGCAAATACTCTAGTAAAGACCATTTTTTAGCCGGGCGTGGTGGCGCACGCTTGTAATCCCAGCATTCGGGAGGCTGAGACCGGAGGATCCGGGTTCACGGCCAGCCTCAGCTACCTAGTGAGGCCCTCCGCAACTTAGTGAGACTCGGTTTCAAAATAAAGAATAAAAAATAGGGCTGGGGATATAGCTGGGAGGTAGAATGCCCCTGAGTTCAATCCCCAGTACCGCCAAAAAAAAAAAAAAAAAAGACCATTTTAAAAAAAAATTTCTATTATTTATTTATTTTGGGGGGGTGGTACTGGGGGGTTGAACCCAGGGGCATTCTACTGCTGAGCTACACCCCCAGTCCTTTTATTTTTTATTTGGAAACAGGATCTTGCTGAGTTGCTGAGGCTAGCTTCAAACTTGTTTTCCTCATGTCTCAGCCTCCAAGTACTGGAATCACAGGTGTGTACCATTGCACCCAGCTGCCAAGGCCCATTTTAAGCTACCAATGGTCTAAGCACAGGCTTGCAGAATTCCTGGATATTTAACAAGTGATTGTCATGAGACATCAGAAGCCAGCCCTAGCCCCGATTTTCTCCCATCAGCACCACACACGAAAAGCCAACTCTGATATCCAGGTCTTAGTAGAATCTCATCAACTATCCCGCGATGTCCATTTCTGTCCTGGGACTCATGCAGCTGTTATCTCCTCGGTCCCCTCATCCTGGGAGTTTCTTGGTCCTGGTCCTATGCCACAGTGACACTCACACAGGGTGCTGGCCTGGGATGCCCGTGGTTTGAGTTGTGGGGATTCCTTAAGCTCAGGTGTGTTTTCCACAGGGACATCGCAAATCGAGGTTGCATCTTTTTGGGGCAGCTTGGCAGGGCACTGGGATGGCTGCCCCGTCCCAGGTGACGTTAACCTGTTCGCTTTCTTACCTGGTAACTCCTTGTCTCTTTCCTCTTTGTAACTAATAATGGATCTTCAGCCTCCAAAAATTAAGGAAATTAGCCAGGCATAGTGGTACATGCGTCATCCCAGTACTTGGGAGGCTGAGACAGGCAGATTGCAGGTTTGAGACTAGCCTCAGCAATTTAGTGAGACCCTGTTTCAAAATTTTTAAATAATAATAATAATAATAATAATAATAATAATAATAATAATAATAGAGCTGGGGATGTAGCTCAAAGATAAAAATGCCCCTAGGTTCAATCCCTAGTAAGTGTGTGTGTGTGTGTGTGTGTGTGTGTGTGTGTGTGTGTGTGTGTTTGTGTATGTATGTATGTTTAAAATGGCATATCTTAGCTGGGCATAGTGGTGCACACTTGTAGAATCACAAGTTCAAAGCCAGCCTTGGCAACTTAATGGAGCCCTCCGAAACTTACTGAGACCCTATTTCCAAATAAGAAATAAAATCAGGCTGGGGGTGTAGCTCAGAGGTAGGATGTCCCTGGATTCAATCCCCAGTGCCATAAATAAATAAATAAATAAAGGCATATCTTGCTGGGTGGGGTGGTGCATGACTGTAATCTCTGTACTTGGGAGGTGGAGACAAGAGGATCACAGGTTTGAGGCCAGCCTCAGTAACTTAGTGAGAACGTTTCTCAAACTATATAGGGCTGGGGGATGCAGCTCAGAGATGGAGCACCTCAGGGTTTGATCCCCTGTGCCACATATACACACACACACACACACACAAAACAGATAACATATCTTATGTTAGGTGCATTTTACTACAACTAAAAAGTTAAAACAGAAAACTTGGTAAGTATCTCGGGGGAGGTGCTTTCCAGCCAGATGCCTCATTTTCTGCCCATTGTGACTCACTGATCTCAGCCCTTGCCTGTGATTCTCACTCAGCTCTGTTTTTGACTTTTCCTTCTGGGGCACCCTCTACCCTTGAAAATGTGACAGTGACTGGATACAGAAAGAAGAGCAGCAGTGGTCACCGACCAATGGCCCATCTCGGCAGGTTCCTTGGTGCCGGCCGCTCTGGACCGCAGCTCCCACCGCCCGTCCCCTGCACAGACTGGAAAGCTGGCTGTCCAGGTCTGGCCTGCTCAGGGTCCTGCTCCAGCAGGTTCAGAAAAGGCCAGGCTTCCATCTCCTGGGGTAGTAAAGCTGCTCTGGCCTTGGCCTAGGGCCTGACCAAGTGTCCAACCCAGGGGCATTCTACCTCCAAGCTACATCCCAACCCTTTTTATATTCTATTTTGAAACAGGGTCTCACGAAGTTGCTGAGGCTGGCCTCAAACCTGCAATCCTCCTTTCTCAGCTTCCCAAGTACTGGTATGTAGGCATACCTCTGTGCCCAGCCAAGTGTCCAACTTTTCTAAACAAGCCCTTTTGCTGGAAGGAGAGGAAAGGGATCTGAGCAAAGGCCCCTGAGCCCAAACCTGCAGGCTCTGTTCTCATCCTTTGAACACGGCTCCCCCAAGACACAGCTGCCTATCGCAGGCTGTGTAAAAGTTCAGGGCACCACGGCCAGCACTGCACAGGAGGCCAGGTACTTTGTGGCCTGTTAGTGGCATGTCCAAGGTAGCAAGCCTGACCCAGCCCGGATTTTCTCCCACCAGCCTGAGGAATTTTGAAAAATGTTCTTTGAACCCTCTCCAGAAATTTCCCAGCACCTCCCACCACGTTTCTCTCTCTCTCTCTCTCTCTCTCTCTCTCTCTCTCTCTCTCTCTCTCTCTCTCTCCTCACTCTCACTATTTGTTTTGGTTTTGGTGCGGATTGAACCCAGGGATGTTCTACCATTGAGCTACACCCCCTAGCCCCTTTTTCATTTCTTACTTTAAAACAGGGTCTTACTAAATTGCTGAGGGCCTCCCTGAGTTGCTGAGGGCAGCCTCGAACCTGTGATCCTCCTGTCTCAGCCTCCCAGTACTGTGCTACCATGTCTATCCACCATGTTCTCTCTTTAGGAGCAGAGGACAGTGGCCTGGACAGGGAAATGGACAGATAGACGGACAGGTGACTGTTCGGGAGGTGCCAGCTCTCCTCTCCATCCCTCAGGCCTTCAAAGCTGCAGTGGTTCATCACAGCCAGACAAACACCGCCCCTAGCGGGCAGCCCGTGTGTGTGTGTGTGTGTGTGTGTGTGTGTGTGTGTGCATCGAGCACCGGGTGATGAAAGGCTCTGGGGGCCCCAGGCCCCTCCCCAGAGGCCCCCGACATTCCCTGGGGCCGAGCGTGAGACTCTGTCCACGACAGGCGTGACCAGGACAACACACCTTGTATTCTCATCTTCCACCCGCCTGGGCCCCAGCCCTTTCCTGTCCTTCCAGCAGCAGTTTTTATGGGGGTTGTTGGGGGGCAGCTCATTATCCAGAGGAGAAACTGAGGCCTAGAGAGACAAAGTCACTCACCCAGTGGGCGGGTGGCAGAGCCGGGACCCCCCAGGTTGCCGGGAGTCTTCCTCTGCGGCTGCGCTGACCGCTCTTCCCCCAGGGGAGGAAATGAGACACTCCCTGGATCTGGGCGTGGGAGCTTGGGGGTGTGCAGAGCCGGCTGAGGACGGGCCCCCTGCATCTGGGCTGCACATGCGCGGCTGCCCAGCTCCCCCCCCCACCACCACCAGGATCAGTTGTCAGTGTCTGGTGGGCGTGGAGGGCAGGGCCGCCGGGTCACCCGTCAGTCTGTGAGAACTTCCCGTGGTTGGCCTTCTCACCTGCCTCTGCCCCCCTCCCCACCTGACCCACCAAACCCACCCCCAACTGGTTAGAAACCTTATCCACTGACCCAGCGAGCCGCAGCAGCCTGGCCAGGGAGGATGGACTTGGGATGGGGAGGGACTGCGGGGCCCCAGCAGAGAGGCCCAGGGTGTGCGTGGGACAGGAGGCTGGGCTCTGCCACCACCAGCTTCCTGTGTGGCCTTGGGCAGGTGTCTGCCTCTCTCTGGGCCACTGCTTTCCCGTCTGAAAAATGTGAATATAGCCAGCCAGCTGGGGTTCCGTCCCAAAGGGGTCCTCCTTATTGCACGAGTCCCTGGGCTTCAGATTTCTCAACTGGAAAGTCCTTTCCTGGGCCTCCAGGGAATAGAGAGACAGGAGGAGGACAGGGACTCCCTCCTGTCCTGTCCTGGCCTCCCCCTCACCCTCCAGTGTGCCAGGGCTCTGCCTCCCACGGTGGCCTCCACCCCCACGCACAGCACCTCCTCCCCGGTGCCTGCGCCCGCAGCCCCCCAACACTCAAGGGCTTCCCTGCTTCCGAGACCAGCTGCCGGGCGGGCGGGCTCAGATGAAACAGCCGCTCTGTTTTCTTTGGGAGGGGTGCTAATCTGCTGGAACCGGGGCCTCTCAACCAGACTGGAGGCCGCCAGTTCTCAGAGCAGCCAGGGGTCAGGGGTCAGGAAGGTGAAGACAGGGAGGTGCTGCGACCCTGCAGGGGCTGGGAACAGGGGTCTAGTCCCCACCCCACCCTGCCACCCCCACATATTTGCCTGGTCACACTGTGCAGTGGCCTCTAGCCTCCTCTCGGGGGCTTGTACTCTTCCTGGGACGGGCAGCTCAGCACCTCCCCCTGCTGCTTGGCCCCATCATCCTCACTCTGAAGGAAACCCATTAGGGGCGCCTGGCCCGGGGCAGCCGCTGAATGGCGCAGAAGGCACCGCAGCACTGGGGTAGGACCCAGGTGAAGAGTCTCAGTGGAAAGCCCTGTGATCCTGTGACCATGAGTCCACACAGATGTGGTCCGGGCCCTGCAGTGTCCACAGGAGGCGGGAGCTCCAGGAGGGTCCCACACTCTGTCCCGCTTTCTCTCCTGGGCTCTATGTCCCTCGTGCACACCCAAAGCACCTCAGTGGTCGTGCAAGGCAGTCCTGAGACACGAGAGACGCAGCCCAGTGGAGCAGCTGCTCAGCCCGGTGTGCCCATCAGAGGTTTGTATGTGGCCTGCACCCACCCCCCTTTCTTTCTTTCTTTCTTTCTTTCTTTCTTTCTTCCTTCCTTCCTTCCTTTTTTCTTTCTTTCCTTCTTCCTTCCTTGTACTAGGGATTGAATCCAAGGGTGCTCTACTACTGAGCTACACCCTCAGTCTGTCTTTCTTATTTATTTGTTTGTTTGTTTATTTATGTTATTTTATTTTATTTATTAACAGGGTCTTGCTTAGTTGTCTGGGTCAGCCTTGAACCTGTGATCTTCCTGCCTCAGCCTTCCAAGTACTGGATGACAGGCATGTGTCACCCACATTGGTCTTTGAGCATTTCACAGAAGGGCTCATCTACCCAGTCCTCGAATCCTAAGTGGGCACGTTCCACCGTGGGCCCACTGGACCCCTGCCCGCCTGGTGTGGGAGCTGCTGAGCCGGCCCAGCTTCCAGGGGCTGCACAGGAGGAAGAGAGAAGCAGCAGGTGATGCACCCCAACCCGCTCCCGTCTCCGGTGCCAGACGCCGGCCCCCCTGGGCCCACGCGAGTGTGTGACAGGGCTCTCAGGGCCACCGACGGCGCTCTGATGCTGCTGTTCACGGGCTCTGGAGGGCTGCTGTTCACGCCCCTGATGCGTGCGTCCACAGACTACACACCCAGCAGTCCCCCGCACCCTGTCTGCCTACCCAGCCTCTTCTTCAGACCTCTGCGGCCCCTGGGTCCCCCGCCACGTCCACTCGGGGAGAACCTACTTCACAGCTGGATGGGGCTGTAACAAAGGGAGAGGATCCCCATCCCCACTGCCCCAGGGGCCCAGCCAGGAGGGGGACCCATAGGCGGAGGGGACAGCGGAGTCCCTCAGCTTCTCTTCGTGACCTTGACTGTGCCCCGACTCCTCCGGTTTCCTCCTCTGTAAGGTGGAGATAATGATCTTTCCAGGTTGGCGGGAGGGACCAAGCGGCCATGTTTTTTGGAAAGGCCTGGTCAACTGTAGGGCGCTGTCAGGTGTTTGCAGAAAGAGCTCTCAGCCGAGAAGGTACTGGGAGGGCAGTGCCTCCTCCTCAGCCTCCCCGGCCCTGAAGCTCTGGCCTGCTGACCAGCTCTTGTCCCCCCAGCTCTCCATCCCTTTCCTGGGGCCAGGGCTCCTTCCGCCCCAGACATGGCTGCCCAGGGTGACATATCCATTTGGTGTCCTCACTGACCCACCATGGTGGCCAGGGCGTTAGCATCCCATTGCTCCTCGGAGGGGGCTGGCTCTGCTGGGCCCAAGGACACTGAGCAGATGGAGAAGGACCTGTCCTTGAGGGCCTGTCCCCCTGGGACAGGAAGCTCACAGCACATAGGCACCGGCTCTGGCCTGGCCTGGGGGCATCAGGGGGCTTTCTGGAGAAGGGGACCCCAGCCTGGGCTGGAGCAGGTGTGGGAAGGGGCTGCAGCAGAATGGTCAGCAAGGCAAGGTCACAGAGAGAGGGACCCAAGGCTCACCCCTTGTACTCCCCAGGACCTTAGACCTCGCCAGGGACTCCTCTATTTTTCATTTATTTATTTATTTATTTTTATTTTTCTTGTGCTGGGGATGGAACCCAGGGGCAGTCTACCTCCAAGCTACACCCCAGCCCATTTTATGAGTCTCATAAGTTGAAGAGGCTGGCCTCAAATGGATAATTCTCCCATTTCAGCCTCTGAAGTACTGGGATTACAGTGCGTCATCACACCAGGTTTACACATTGCTCCTCCTCCTCCTCCTCCCCTCCTCCTCTTCCTCCTCCTCTTTTCTCCTCCTCTTCCTCCCTCCTTGAACCCAAGGGTGTTTTACCTCCGGGCCACATCCCCAACCATTTTTATGTTTTTATTTTGAAACAGGGCCTTGCTAAGTTCCTGAGGCTGGCCTTGAACCTGCAATCCTCCTGTCTCAGACCCCCAAGTACTGGGATGACAGGCATGCGCTACCCCACTGTGCTTGGCTGGGGATCCCCTGCTAGGACCCCATGATACGAGGTGCTGAGTGGCCCCTAATCCCGGATTCAGGCCCAGCCGTCCCTCCCTCTCCCCAGTCCCTGTGCCCTCCGTCTTGTGCATGGAGAAGGCATGTCTGCAGTGTGTCGGGGTGAGCTTATGGAAGGCATGGGTGATTGCTGCAGCCCCTCAGGAACCCTAGTATGGGGTGCCAGAGTTGAGTCTCATCTAATTAGCCCTACACCAGATTTGTTAAAGATTCTGCCGGGAGGCCCCATCCAACCGTCAGTTGCTATATGAGTTAAAATTCCCATGCCCTCTCTGGGCCTCAGTTTCCCCATCAGTACAAGGCAGAAATGAAACCTCTAGCCCTGAGTTCTTGCACTGATCACTATAAATTCCATGGGGAACCCTACAGAGAGAAGTGGGGTGGTGGCATGAGATAGGGCGCTCCCTGCCTGGCCTCCCTCACCTTGGCCCGCCCCCAGAGCAGCACACTTGGCTGAGGAGGGTAGTCTGCAGTCCCGGTCTGGTCCATGCCTCTTGACCCCCCTAGAACTCTCAGCCCAGGGTGTCTACTCTCTCCCTGGCCTGGCAGTCCCAGGAGCCGACTGCCAGGCATGCCTCAGATTGGCCGTGGAAGTGGAGGGGCGGCTGTGCGACCTCCTTGCCTTAGCTTCCTCCCCAGGGAAATGGGGGCAAGAATGGTTCCTGCCTCCAGGGCTGTGTGTGTGTTGGGGGTGGTGGCGTTTAGCAGGACCCTGAGCAGGGCTGCACTGATAAGAGTCGCACACTGGGTACAGAGGCACGCACCATTGTTTCCAGTACTTGGGAGGCTGAGGTGGGAGGATCAAAGGTTGGAGGCCAGCCTCAACAACTTAGTGAGACCCTATTTCAAAACTAAAATTTAAAAAGGGCTGGAGGT
This sequence comes from Graphiurus murinus, assembly GCA_004027655.1. Classification (NCBI taxonomy): domain Eukaryota; kingdom Metazoa; phylum Chordata; class Mammalia; order Rodentia; family Gliridae; genus Graphiurus; species Graphiurus murinus. The sequence continues at coordinate 57,521 of PVLC010006386.1, forward strand.
GTAGCATGAAGGTAGAATGCTCGTGGGTTCAATTCCCAGTATCAAAAAAATTAAAGTAAAAAGATTCACACACTCCAATGTCAAAGGCTGGCTAAAGACCTCCAGGCAAGCAGGCATGGTGGCACATGCTTGTAATCCCAGTATTTGGGAAGCTGAGATAGGAGGATTGTAGGTTTGAGGCCAACCTCAGCAATGTTATGAGACTCAACAACCTAGGGAGACCCTGTTTCAAAACAAAAAATAAAAATGAAAATAAAAATAAAGAGCCAGGCATGATGGCTCACGCTTGTAATCCCAGTACTTGGGAGGCTGAGACCGGAGGATCCGGGTTCTCGGCCAGCCTCAACTACTTAGTGAGGCCCTCTGCAACTTAGTGAGACCCTGTTTCAAAATAAAGAATAAAAAAAAAAAATAGGACTGGGGGTGTAGCTTGGAGGTAGAATGCCCCTGGGTTCAATTCCCAGTACCAAAATATAAATAAACTAAAATTAAAATTTAAAAAAAGAGGCTGGGGGTGTATCTCAAAAGTAGAACTCCCCTCTGTTCAACCTCTAGTACCATACATGCACACAAAAAAGACCTCCAGGCAGCCCATGCGTATCCTCTGCAGGCCGCCTCTGCCCTCAGCAACTGCCAACTTCCTCCCGACAGGCCTCACTGGGCCATCAGGGCAGAGAACAGGGTCCCAGGCGTGCCAGCCCAGGCTCCCCACCCTGCCGGTCCCCGCAGCATGGCCCTGTAGGCTGAGGCCACGGTTCTGGCCCAGGCAAGCCGGGCAGCAGCAGGACACGTCCCCGATGCTATTTCACGCCACGCCACCTAATAGGTGTGCCCTCGTACCCCTCAGCCGCTGGGAGGTTTTGCATCAGCTTCCAGAAGGACGCCAATCTCACTGTATGGAGAATGGGCTGGTGACGGCTAATTGATTTTACAGCGGTACCGAAGGACAGACAATGAAAGTGCCATCAATTTAATCCACTATTTAATGGTTCCAATTTAGCCTCTGTAAATGCTCACTAAACTAATTTCTCTGGGTTCAGCAATCTGAAAAGCTATCATATCTCTAATCTCCTTCAATATATTCATCTGGAAAAGGGAATTTAGCCAATTGTGATGTGCGGAGATGATCTGTTAGCACAGTGTAAATGTTTATAACACGGCAATCGAGTTCGTTTATAAGGATATGAAAAGTTTTATTGGGGAGGGCAGTGGAGTGGAACCGGCGGATAATAGGCAGTTACCCAGCAGGCTCTGGGCGCCCGGGAGCGGGCAGGCATGCAGAAAAATACTCGGGTCGCTCTAATCCCAAATTGTGAGCTGAAGTTGGGCCGGTGCACAATGGGCCTGGAACTTGTCTGCACAAAGGAGCCCCCGCTGTCCCCCAGACCCCAACCGCCCGCCAGCGCAGCACCCTGCACAAAGGCGGCCGGCGATGGGGCGGCGGGGGGCTTAGGACCCGGCTCGGGTCCCCCCTTCTGATGACCAGAATCCAGGGCACGAGGGAGGCCAGCCCCTTCTAGGGGTTCAGACGATCTGGCTGCATTCAGCTGGATGTGGGAGCTGGGGGACCCTCACCCCCTGCCTCCACCCTGTGCACAACCTGCCTCCCTCCCCCACCCGCGGGATGGCCTGATGCCGAAGGGATTTATTGGAAGAAGAGTGGTGACCAGCTGTTCTCCATCTTTCCCAGGACAGACAGGAAGAAGCAGGCTTAAATTACCTAGCGGGACTGAGGTTCACCACAAGGGTTTCCTCCTGGGAAAGGCGGGAGACCTGTCCCCCTGGGGAACCACCCCTGGCGACCTTTCCCAGGGCAGGTACTGGGAGGAGGCTGAGGATGCCCACCAGAGGCACAAGCGTGCACTGGTGGGGGGTGGGGGCAGGCACCTGGCCACCGATCCTGCACCCCAAGCGCACAGGCACCCTATCCTAAATCCCAGAGCTTGCTGTTTATTTTTGTTTCCCGGTGGTGTGGTTTCAGCCCGATTATTCAGTGCTAACGAGCTGGCCGACCCTCCATTAAGTGTGGTTTGGGGGCATTGCTGTTTTTCTCACATCCATCCTGTTTTTAAAGAAAATACTCCCTGTGCAGAGGCACATAAATTAGGAAGGCTGGGGGCTGGAGAAATGGCCACCACGGGGCCTCCTGCAAATGTAAGAGCCAGGGAGTGACCAGGTGACTGGGGGAGGGAGGAAGGGACTGCGGGGTCTGGGGATCAGGATGCCGCCTGCTGGGCCTGGGCACAGTCAACCCTGACAAGGCCGTCCCGGAGAACCCCTGAGGCCTTGGGACCCAGGTGGCCTATCTCAGGCCAGCCCTTCCCTGGGCCCGGCTGATGAGGACAGAAATCGATTGGCCACAGGGCTGCCGTGACTGCCTCTTCTGTCCCACCCCCAAGATGGGAGCCCCCGGGGGCAGGGGCCACATCTGGTCCTCTGGGTCCCTGGCTCCAGCTCGGGTCTTGGAGCTCAAAACAAGCTTGGTAAGTGGATGGATGGCCACCCACCTCACGTGCTTCAAGTCGGGCTTGGAGTGGCAGGGATGTGGGCTCCGGGTACAGCAGTGTCTCCGAGTGCAGCCCAGGTAGGCCTGAGCCTGGAGGACCGTCCAGCCTCCGACCCGTGCTCGCCTGCTGTGACCTCTGCAGCCCCACCCACCGCGGCTGGCCTCACTCAGGGGACAGGGCCATGCACAAGGTCCCTAGGCTGGGGACACTCTACCCTGAGGCCAGCTCTCGGTTGTGTCCAAACCACAGGGAGTCCATCGCCCACTGAGCTGACCCAGAAGTGGAAAGGCTGCAGGGGAATCTGCTCCCCTCTGCACCGGCCTAGCGGCTCTCAGGGCACCTGGCTAGGCTCGTGGGGGCCCCGGAAGGAGAGGCTGCCCACCCTGCTGTCTGTGGCCCAGTGGATGCCCCCAGGTCCAGGCGGCAGCGGAGGGTGCTCCCCTCTTCAGTCCACACGCACGGGGCTGTGCCTGGGCACCTCATGGCTCTGGGAGGCAGGTCCAGGGCACCTGGGGACATTCACCAACCCTGCCACCCCCAAGAAGCACACGAATACACTCATGTTCACGCACAAGAGCACACACACACACGCCTGACACTCGTATGTGTGCACACACACCTGACACCCATGTGTACTCAGAGACACACACCTATACACACATATACCAAACACCTATGCACACACACTCCTAAACACACACATCTAATAACCATGGACACACACACTCCTGCACACACACACCTAACACTGCGCACACACACACTACTATACACACCTAATACGCACATACACACCCAACACCCATATATACACACCCACACACAACCCTGTACTCACACACACCTAACACTCATGTACACACACCTAATATACATGCACACACACGTACTCCTGTACACACACATCTAATACCTATGCGGGAGCGCGCACACACACACACACCTAACACCCATGCACACGTACACTTAACACCTATGCGCACACACTCCTGAAGGCGCACAGCGCTGACACGCGGGCGTGCTCTGGTGCAGGGACTGTGCTCTGGACTGATCCTGCCCACAGAACCTTCACAGCAGTGCTTTCCCTCGGAGGTCTCCATGGGCCAGGAACTCAGGCTCCAACCAGAGCTCCCCCAGGAGGGAGCTGCTCTGAGCAACCCCTTCCCAGCTCACGGATTCCTCAGAGCTGCAAAGACTCCAGTCCAATTCCACGGCCAGGGGAAGGAGGCTGTCCCAGAAAGGAGAATGTGCGCTCATTCTCACCACAGTGCAAAGGACGACCGGAGGCTCCCTTCCCGTGAGGGGCTTGCCTGGGGGAGGGACACCCTGGTCCTGAGACCAAGGCCAGGAGAGGTCAGCGCCTGGGTGTCCCTCGCTGCCTGCTGCTGTCCTGAGAGCACTGCTCCCGAGTGGGACATGTGGACGAGAGGGCATGCGGCAGCCCCTCTGGACAGAGGACGATGCCCAGCAGGCGAGGGTCATCCTGCCATGGGCCCCTGCCTGATCCTAAGCAAGGGACCCAGCAAACCGAGCCAGCACCCCAGAGGTGCAGCCAGCAAAGTCAGCTTCCAGGGCCCAGCGGTGACACCGTGCACGCGGATTTATGACGACAAGGAACATTCTTTCCACTGTAAATTATATTTAACATTCCACAGAACTTTATTGCATTTTGTGTTTGGGTTTATGAAAAAAATCTGTATTTAACTTCAAGCCCTGGTAAACATCTTTGCTTATGTTGTTATGTGATTCCTTATTTGAGTATTTCGATTTAATTTCACAGTTCATATACCTTAAAGTTTGGGCTTTTCCCCCTCCCTTCCCCACTCACTTGGAGATGCCAGCCCAGCCTTGCCCACCCTGGGTGGCTCTGTGTGGGACAAGGAGAGGCCGGCCCAGCCCTGCCCAGGGACCAGCTGCCCCTAGGTCGGCCCCAGGCAGAGCAGCTGGCTTCTAAGAATCCAGTTTGCATGTGCTGGGAGAGGGACCCACAAGGGTGAGGGCTTCCTCCTGACCTTGGTCTCCTTCCTTCCTTTCTTTCATTTTTTGATATTGGGGATTGAACCCAGGGGCATTCTACTTCCAAGTTACATCCTTTTTATTTTTCATTTTGAAACAGGGTCTTGCTAAGTTGCTGAGGCTAGCCTTGAACCTGTGACCCTCGTGCCTCAGCCTCCCAAATACTGACCCTGACCTTTTAAGACTTGACTTCCACGTGAGATATCACTGGCAGAGTCCCCACCCCAGGGGTGAGACGGACGAGGAGAGGCCCCTCTCTCCTGTGGATCCTGCAGCTGTGCTGCCACCAAGAGCACGGAGATGAGTCGGGGCCTTCGATGTCCCCAGGATACGCGTCTGAGGCTCTGTGATGTCTGCTCTCCTGACAGGGCTCACCCTTCCCCACCTGCCCGTCCTGCTCTGGAGCCATCTGCCCCCAGAGGTCCCACACCACAGTCCTTCCAGTGGACGCTCCCCAAGGCCCCAACAAGCCCAGCTCTGGGCTGGGCTGGTCAACCTCGCATAGTAGGACCACAGAATCCTTCTTAACACCATCCTCCAGAAAGCTGCTCTCAATCAAAACTGGCAAAAGAGATGAAACTTATTTGCCGAACCGAATAATCACCCTGCAGTCCCTGCCAGGACTCCTCAGGAGCTGCCCTGAGTCCCAACCCCAGAGCCACCTCTGATGCAAACACCGGACATCCCTCCTGTCAGAGCGTCTGCCCTGGATGGGCCTTGCACAGAGCCCTGGGGAGGGCACCCGGCAAGTGGCAGAAGGATGACATAGCCCCAACATATCTCCTCCCTCAGTGGTACTTTAGCCTCACCTATTTGGGTTCCATGTCATTCCCTAAAGCACTTGAAACAGTAAGAAAATACACACAGTGCTCAATTGATCAAATCTGGAGAGAAGCTAGGGGTAAGCTCAGCTTTTAGGGGTGCATACCATGGGTGCCCATAGAGTCATTAGAAACAGACTGCAATTTGACTCTGAGCTTCCTAGCGGCCAAGGCAAAAAGAGGAAATACACTCCGCTGCCGTGCATCCCTGGCAACACTCATAAGAGGAAGAGCCAGGCAGTTGGAGGAACATGGGGCCACAGGGTGGATTTCCTGAGGTGCATCTGGGGCCTCAGAAACTGTGCAGTGCTACGGCCCAGGCACGGGTTTATGGGCCCAGCCAGGGAACAGGTTTTTCAGAGTCTCAGTTCCCCCGCCTGGGAAACGGGGTGGTGCGTCCTGTGTCTGCGAGGAGCTGGGGCGGCCCGGCGTGGGCCCAGCATCGCCCTCCACAGGGCTGGCAGCAGATCTGGAGCCGGGGAGGTGGCGCTGGTTGCCGCGGGCCATGGCGGCTCTGTGCAATGCAGGCCTGTTGTTTCATCAGTCACAAAACTCGAATGGAAAAACAGAGACAGAAATACATACACTCGCCAGGGAGCTGCCGCCGGACGATCTCGGGACCCACAGGAGGCGTGAGGGCCGCCCCGCGAGGGAACCGCTCAATCCCTGGGGCCAGAGCCGGCCGCCCCAGGTCAGTGGCTGAGCCCGGCCAGGCAAGGAAGGGGGCAGCCAGCCCCAGAGAGACAGAGGCCCAGGGGTCTGTCCAGTGAGACTTCCTCCCTGCCTGGGAGGCTCAGGGAAAATCCATGGCCTGAAAAACCAATTCCTGTCCTGTGGCCAGCCCCACGCAGGCCTCCCTGTCAAACAAAGGGGCGGCAGCCCCGGGGTGGGGTGGGCACAGCAGGACCACCGAGCTTTAGCAGAGAAGCATCCTTAAGAGGCCCGTGCTCTGGCTGTGGGGCTCCTGGGGACTCCCCCCCTCTCAGGGCCTCAGTTTCCCCTCCGTAAAACAGCAATCACCACCCGAGACTCTTGGCTGGTGGGAGATGGGAACTGGGCGCCACCAGCTGTGCAAACTGTAAAGTGGGGGGGAGGGGGTCTGCGAGGGTTGCCCGCCGTAACCGTGACGACGAAGCCGCAGTGAAAGCCAGCCAGCTGCTCCTGGAACGGTGCTGAGTATTTGCGACTGTTGTGTGACACCCACACCCCGCCAGACTTGTTTTCAAACGGGCGTTGTGCGAGCCAGGCCGACCGCCTTCCCCGCGAGCACGCCAGCCTCCTCTCTCTCCCTGCCAACCTCAGGGGTGGCACTGCAGCTTCCAAAATCTCATTACCGCCACATTTCCCGTCCTCCGCGGCTCCCTCCTCCCCTGCCCTCTCTCTCTCCTTTTGGAGGATAAATTTCTGTAGCAGCCAATTACAGCCGTTTGATGTGCGTAATGATGAAGCGTGGAAATTGGAATTGACACCTCCGAGGATCGCGGAGGGGGAAAAATGCAACGTACATGAATCAAGCGTTTTTCTTAGAGTTTTCTCCCATTGACAACGATTTGCCGGGGCCGGGGCTGGGCCGAGGGCCTCGGGGTGCGAGGCGGGGCTGGGGCGGGGGGTGGCGGGGGGTCGGGGCCAGCCGCGCCTGCTCCTAAGCACCGATCAATTACAGCTCAGACAAGCTAGTGTCACAGGTGATTCACAATGTCAATTTCATGCTCGTGGTAACCATTTAAGAAAGAGCCGGGCCGGTTTTACATTTGATAAGAAATCAGCAGCGTTTGTGTTTGTAAAAAGACCGATCACAGAGTGTGACAGGTCCCAGAGATTGCCAGGCAGCGTCAACGGGCCCGTCTGGAGTCTGTCAGGGACCCGCAAGTATTTATTTCAAATGGGTTTCCCCCCCCCCACCCCCCGCCAACCCCTCCTCCAGCCGGGGACGTGAAAATAAACTGTCAGTCTCTATTTACAGCTGTACAAGCTGGAAATACAGAGGATTTTAGGTTAAATTGTCAGTTAACAGAATTCAAAATAGAAAAAAGAAATGGGCCTCACCGCTTTTATTGCCCGTTTTGATAGGGAAAGTCATCCGTGTGTTTGGAGGGTGGCGGGGCCCCGCTGGGAGGGCCCAGCAGGCCGGGCGGGGGGCCCAGGAAGACCCTCCAAGGTGGGGCCGGAGGACTTGCCAGCGTTAGCGAGAATTAGGGCAATATTAGGGCTAATTAGACCGGAGACAGGAGCTAATGGAGCTTGCATTTTGGCCCTCGCCCCGCTCCCTGCCAATTTGCCGATTTAGTGTCTTTACGAGCTGGGCCCAGCTAATCCTGCCAGGAGGACATCCTTGGGTGAGCTCCGCTTCCGCCGAGGAGGTGGGAGCCACCGGTTTTTCACACTCGGGTCCAGATATGGCGCTGTCACCATACACTGCTGACCAGGGCCTCAGGAGGTGTCCTACGTCCTGCAGGACCCAGAGGGTCCCTACCCTAGCTCAGGGTGGGGCATGGAGCCCCAGGAAGAGCCCGAAAGCTCCCCCCTTGCCACAGGCAGAGCTGGCACCCAAATCTTGGGGCCATGCCACGGGATCTATGACTTCTCACCTTTATCATCCACACCCCGGACTGCAAAGCCAGCTTCGAAATTTGCTGTATTTAATTACCGGGGCCGTGGCTGGCCGGGTGCAGTGGAGAGGGGCCCCACAGGCCCTGGCAGCAGGACAAGGAGGCAGGCTTCTGCTGGCATCTCCAGGGCAACAGTGGACCAGCCGGCTGGCTCTCAGGGTTTCCAGGAAGGATGTTTCCTCCGTGCTCGCCTGGTGGGCAGGGCTGATGGAGCAAGAGGGAGAGAGAGAGAAGCCACAGCCTAGGAGGACCGTCCCCAGGGCAGGCCGGGAGAGGGCCTGGGCCGGGGAGGCAGAGTGGCACAGTATTCGCTGAGTCTCCGTTTTCTCACCTGTATTGTGGGGCTGAAGGAGAGGCTACCTCACAGGTCTATGGGAGGATAGAACGAGCTATGGTTAGCACCTGGCGCAAAGTACATGCTTACTAAAGGAAACCTCACAGGATGGGGTGACGCACACTTGTAATCCCAGTACCTGAGAGGCTGAGGCAGGAGGATCTCCAGTTTGAGGCCAGCCTCAGCTACTCAGCGAGACCCCCAGCAACTTAGCAAGATCTTGTGTCAAAATAAAAAATAAAAAAGGTCAGGGGTGTCGCTCAGTGGTAGAGTGGCCCTGGTTTGATCTCTAGTACCACCAAAACAAAATAAAATAAAAGCAAAGCTTCACCTGCAGGCTGCCACAACAAGAGTGAGGCCCAGGAAGCGGGGCACAGCACAGAGAAGGCAGCATGGTCACGTCACCGCAGCTTGCAGTCCCCACAGTGCCCAGGAACGGTCCTAGCCTCGGAGATGCTGCAGGAGGAGGACCTGCAGGGACCCACTGACGTCCACGGGAGTGCACTCACTGGATCCTTCTGCCACCACTTCCCTACAGGCTGGATTTCACCCCGTTCAGCACCTCGGCCTGCCCAGCCGCGGGGCCTGGCACTGGGACAAGCAGCACCCAGGGCGTCCTGGGCACCCTGCCTGCTGGGCGGAGAGTGTGGCCCGCATGGACCTCTGCCTGCCTCCTCTGGGCCCCCACGGGTGGCAGGCATGGCCCCAGATGCCCATGCAGGTCTCAGACCCACCCAGGCCTGACCAGCCAAGCGGTCCAGAGGCCCCAAGGCCCTGAATTTCAGGGTCTGGGGGAGATGTTTTGTGTTTTTGTTTTTGCTTTTTTGGTACTGAGGATTGAATCCAGGGGCATTCTACCTCCAAGCAACATCCCCAGCCCTTTTTATTTATTTATTTATTTATTTATTTATTTATTTATTTATTTATTGCGGTACTGGGGATTGAACTCAGGGGCATTCTACCTCCGAGCTATACCCCCAGCCCTATTTTTTTTTTTATTCTTTATTTTGAAACAGGGTCTCACTAAGTTGCGGAGGGCCTCACTAGGTAGCTGAGGCTGGCCGCGAACCCGGATCCTCCTGTCTCAGCCTCCCGAATGCTGGGATTACAAGCGTGCGCCACCACGCCCGGCTCATTTATTTTTTTTAATTTCGAAAAATTGCTGAGGTTAGCCTCAAATCTTCGATCCTTCCACCTCAGCCTCCCAAGTGCAGGGATTACAGGCGTGCACCACGGTGCCCAGTTTTCTGGGGGATTTCTGAATCCCCATCTGCTGAGCAGATTTGACCAGGCCGCTGGTAACCCAGACATTTGGGGGCCAGTCCTGGTGCAGGGGGCAGGAGCCACAGCGGGAGTGAGGTGTCGAGAGACAAGTCACACCAGATGGAAAGCAGAGCCAGAGCCACACGCCCTGGCCACGTGGCGTCCCCCGAGACCGACTGGGCAGGCGGCCACGGACTCCACTGCCTGGCGAGGAAGGATGGGGCAGGCCTGGGCCTCCTTGGCCTGGGTGGACCAACCACCCTGCGTGCACATGCACAGTTTGCAAATAGGCAGAGAGAGCCTGTATCCAACCCGCTCCTCGGAAGATCCCCCGTGCACCTAGACGGCTGTTGGACAGAGGAGGAGAGTGAGGTCCAGGGAGGCTGGGGATCCCAGGCCCCAGGCTGGCCAGGGCCTGATGACTCCTGCTCCTGAGCGGCCCCACCAGGCCAGGGGAGCCGGAAGGAAGCCAGTTCAGTTGAAGTCAGGTTGTAGAACGGCCCCCTCAGGGAGGGCAGAGGCAGGGAGGAGCAGCCCCAGGCTGGTTCCTCAGCCTGCAAACTCCCCAGAGCTGTCTGTGATGCCCCCACCCCAGCCTGCAGCTGCCCTCGCCCACCTGGTGACCGGTGACCACCACACTGGAACCCTCCGTCCATCCTCAGGCCTTGCAGTAGCCTTAGACCTCCCTCCTGCTGGATCTCGATGGTCGAGGACCCCACCTCCTTGGCTTTCCCTTGCTCCTTTTCAGAGAGAGTTTGAGAGCCTGGCACCGTACCGTGGCACACTCCTGGAATCCCAATACTTGGGAGGAGGCTGAGATAGGATGATCACAGGTTCGAGGCCAACCTTGACAACTTAGTAAAACCCTGGATCCTATTCCTTCCTTCCTTCCTTCCTTCCTTCCTTCCTTCCTTCCTTCCTTCCTTCCTTCCTTCCTTCCTTCGTACTGGGGATTGAACCGAGCTATACCCCCAGCCCTATTTTATTTTATTTTTTATTTTGAAACAGGGTCTCATTAAGTAGCTGAGACTGGCCGTGAACCCACGATCCTCCTGTCTCAGCCTTCCAAGTACTGGAATCACAAGCATGTGCCACCATGCCTGGTGAGACCCTGTTTCAAAGTAAAAAATAAAAAGGTAGAATTCAGAGGTAGAATACCCCTGGCTTCAATCCCCAGTATAAGAAGGAAGGAAGAAAAGAAGGGAGGAAGGAAGGAAGGGTTAAAATAATAATAGTAGGGAGTAAAGGAAAAATGAAAATATAAAAGCTCATTGCATTAAAATATGTATAAGTCAGATGTGCTGTCACGTGCCTATAATTCCAGTACTTGGGAGGCTGAGACAGGAGGGTCACAAGTTCAAGGCCAGCCTCAGCAACTTAGCAAGACCCTGTTTCCAAACAAAATATAAATAAATAAATAGGGCTGAGGATATAGCTCAGAGGTAAATGCACTGGTAAACGCTTGTTGAGTGCCTAGAAACCCACACCACTTGTGTGGACCTGCGGGGAAGGTGCCTGGGCTCTGGGGTGGGGACGGGGCAGGCCGGGCTGAGCTGGGATCCTGGTGGGGGAGGGCGGGCAGGAGGTGCTGTGTGGAGTGCCCAGGATGGGCCCCAGCCGCCGCAGCTGATATGAACCCCAACCCGGAGCCTGGCGCTCCCACCCCTCTTGGGAGCCCCCGCCCTTCCAGCGGGGTGTAGAGGACCCCGGGGCCAGGGTCTGCGGTCACGGCCGGCCCCTGCCCAGGACCCAGGCTGCTCCTCTCCCGGGGGAGGACCCCCGCCCTCGCTGAAGCCCCAGAAGCCCGGGGCGGGCGGGGCTGAGGGGCCGCCTCCCCGAAAGCGGCGTGCTTTATTGACTAAACGCAGCTCATCGATTTCTTAAGAGCTTTTACACTTCCCCTCGATGGGAAATAGTGTTCTCTCGCCCCTCCAGCCGGTGCCCTGAGCGAGAAGTTCTTTCCTCAACACCATAAATTTCCATCTGGGCATCCCTGCGCGTGGAGACAGGTATCGGCCGGCGCGGGGGCGTTCACCGCCTACGAGCCCCTCGGGGTCGGGCCCGCGAGGCTGCTGCAGCCGCTGCCACCACCGCCGTATATGAGCTCTTCCAGCACGGCCCCTGGCGGCCTTCAGGGCCCCCGGGTCACTGACCCCAGAGCCACAGCCAGGACGGCCCTCACCTCCTAGCCATCCCTGGAACACGCCGCCACAGACACCCTGCCGCCCACGTGTGCCCCCAGCTGGCGTGCGAATAGGGACCTGCTGGGGTTTGGGGCTTAGGGGTTTCATTTTTGTTTGTTTGGGTGGTACTATGGATTGAACCCAGGGCACTCTACCACTGAGCTACCCCCAGCCCTTTTTATTTATTTATTTATTTTGAGGTAGGGCCTCACTAAGTTGAGATCTTCCTGCCTCAGCCTTCTAAGTACTAGAATTACAGCCACCACACCCAGTCTTCAGGAATCTTTTTTAATTTTTTGTTACTGGGGATTGAACCCAGGGGTGTTCTACCTGTAAGCTCCACCCCAGACCTTTTTATTTTTATTTTTTGAAATAGGGTCTTTCTAGCCAGGCATGGTGGTGCATGCTTGTAATCCCAGCATTCGGGAGGCTGAGACCGTAGGATCTGGGTTCACGGCCAGCCTCAGCTACCTAGTGAGGCACTCCGCAACTTAGTGAGACCGGGTTTCAAAATAAAGAATAAGAAATAGGGCTGGGGGTGTAGCTTGGAGGTAGAATGCCCCTGAGTTCAATCCCCAGTACCGCAAAAAAAAAAAAAAAAG
>PVLC010006387.1:0-69743 GCA_004027655.1 Graphiurus murinus
TTGAAGAGGCATAATTTGGGGCCATGGCATAGAAGAATGCCCTCTGACTCTGTCACTACTAGACCACAATCTGTCAATGAGGAAACATGAACGCATTCAGGATTCTGCAGAGACTCTAGAGGAGGTATGTACATAAAGGCTATAGTTATAGGACCATACGCATTGTGGTAAGCCTTGCTTTATATATATTAACCCACTTAATCCTTTCATTAACCATGTGAGGAGGATTGGCAGTTCTCTCTACAAATGAGAAAGTGGAGGTTCAAAGAGGTTAAGCCACTCCTCTGAGATCACACAGAAAAGAGCTTGGAGTCCGGAACTCTGGCTCAATCCTGTGTGCCTTCTCTCTGGTTCTTAGCTTCCACCTCTGCTCTCCTGCCACCTCCCTCTCTAGAAGTCTGGCACAGGGGGTTGACGATGTTGGAAGATTTGCATGGATCTGCTGGGGCAGCCTATGGAAAAGCATGATTTCCCTGCCCTGGCTCTGTGAGAGTCAATATCTGAGTTCCACCACAACTAGAGAGGAGGGAGTAAAATGTGTTTACAGTGAAGTCAGGACATTGGAACTGCATTTTCACCTATTTCTACAACCCAGAGTCTTCCAAAGGCAGCAGTATGCTCCCCTGGGTTACCTAGGAAAAGGGCTATGTGTCCCAGCGTCAGGTTTCTTTCTCGTTGATCCATCCAAGGTCTGCTTTTGGAACTTGCTATTGTTGCATGCATAGGGGTGACCAAGGAAGATAGGCAACTCTCTGACCATCTCCATTAGCAGCCTTTCTAAAAGCAGGTCTGCACAGTTTGCACAGGTGAAATAAAACCCAGGTTCTTTGCAGAATCCTGAATTTGACTAAGCCTGGATGGCTCAGGTGCAGTGACCTCCTCAGTCCATGCCGAAGGGAAAATCAACCATCATCAGGTCCTTCTGAGTCCTGAAGAGGCTCCTGGAAGGGACACAGATCTACAAAGCTTCCTTACTTCTGTACACAACTGGAAAGGTCAGATATCAACTAAAGAACACACTGCAGCCCTTCGGTCGGAAAACAGCAATGCTCTATGTTGTCTCTTGGAAGGGGAGGGGATTTTTCTTTCTCACTGGCTACAACTCTGGCAGGACAGTGGCATTACTGGAACAGAGACAGCAGCAGAGCATCCTGCCAAGACTGAAGAGAGAGTCCAGTGGCCTTCCTGCAGCTCCTAGAGGTAGCCTACTTCAGAACTTCCTCTTGCTCTCTGAGCTGTTTTCAGCCATGGGCTCCTGGAGGAGACTCGACCAACAGAGATGTTTACTGTGATTGCGGAGGCCCCTTGCAAATCCAAATTCAGTGCTGGATGCAAATGGTTGGGGGAGCTACTATCACTCAGACAATCAGATCCACGTGGAACATTCTTTCTGAACCAGCTCAGCACATGCAGGACAAAGGTCTCAGAACCTGGGTGATCTCTGTTGCCTGGTACCCAAGACACGTGAGCAAGGCCACCACCACGACCCGGTGAGGTTAGAATGCTCCTCCACAGTGCTTCAAAACAGCTCCTTCAGTCTACACACAGCCGCAGGGGCTGAATTCACAAAGCAGATGTTGGGAATGACTGGAGGCGTCCGTGCAGAGAGAGGAATGTCAAGCAGAAAAGGGTGTGAATGCACTTAAAATAGATTTGACCTGGGAAACTTCAGCTCACATGCAACATTTGAGGAGCACAGATGTTGTGAGAAGAGCAAAGTTCTTGTAAGGGGAAAAGTGAATCAGACAAAAGCAAGGCCCCTTCCAAAGCATTGCTAGCCTGCAGGCATGTGGTGTGTTCAGTTTCCATTTATTTTTAATTTTTTTTGTACTGGGGATTAAACCCAGAGGCATTCTACTTTTACCTTTAAGCTACACCCCCAGCCCTTATTATTTTATTTTTGTTGTTTTGAAAGAGTGTCCCACTAAGTTGCCGAGGGTCTCACTAAGTTGCTGAGGCTGGCCTCAAACCTGTGATCCTCCTGTCCCAGCCTCCCAAGTACTGGGATGACAGGCATGTACCACCATGCCTGGCTTCAGTTTCCATTTATTGAGCATCTCCTTTGTGCTGTGGGAGGTTGAAGAAGGCAAGAGAGACACAGACCCTTGCTGTCTATTGAGGGGGATGAGATTAGAAGATTGAATGTCAGGGAAAAAAAAAAAAAAACTAGAAAGCTCATTCATGCCAATGACACCTATTCATAGAGGAAAGGGACCACAGAGGTGCTAGTTAGGAAGGCTGGTTAGGAAAGGGGGGGGCATTGGAGCAAAGACCGGGGTGAAGTGAGAGACTAAGGAGAGATTCTAGTGAGAAGCACGTCCCGGGCAGGAGGAAGATTGGAGCAGAGCCAGAGGCCGGCATGTGAAAGGGGTGAGCTAAGGAAGAATGAGAAAAGATGGGCCAGAAGTTGATAGTGTGTAATGCGCTTAGCTGTTACTCTGAGTGGGAAGTAACTGGGAGAGGGGAGCTGTTTTCTTGATCAGAAAGGTTATCTGACTTACACTTAAAAAAATCACCAACGTCAATCTCAGTACTCTGTATCTGGAAGGGGGGAAGTAGGGAGGTGGAGGAGGGCACCAGGTGTTGTGTGCATGTATGTCATTGTCAACAGGATTCACAGTAAGACGTGAGACTATAACACACCAATAAAAGCACATTATATATTAAAAAAATCCTCACCATTCACCACCTGTAATCCCAGTACTGAAGAGGCTGAGAAAGGAGGATTGCAGGTTGGAGGTCAGTCTTAGTAATGTAGTAAGACTTTCAGTCACCTAGAAAGATCCGGTTTGAAAATAAAAAATAAGAGCTGGGCGTGGTGGTGCGCGCTTGTAATTCCAGTACTTCGGAGGCTGAGACCGGAGGATTTGGGTTCGCGGCCAGCCTCAGCTGCTTAGTGAGGCCCTATTCAATTTAGTGAGGACCTGTTTCAAAGTAAAGAATAAAAAAATAGGACTGAGAGTGTAGCTTGGAGGTTCAATCCCCAGTACCACAAACAAACAACAAAATAAAAAATAGAACAAAACAAAACAAGAAATAAAAAACAAAAGCAAGCAACCAACCCCAAAAGCCCTGAACCCCGTTTCTGCACTTGAAAAATCCTGACTACTGAGCTGCTTTTCTAGAAGAGTCCTCCTTGGTCTTCACCCCACACTGCCAAGTTGACCTGGCTCCTTGTATCCCTCCCTGAGTCTCCGCAGCCCAAGGGGAGGAATCTCAAAGCACTTGCTTTGTGTCAGGACCATGGGCAGCGCCCAGTCACCTCCTGTGCCACTCAGATTTTTTTTTTTTAATTTCAGCACCAACAACTTCTTTTAAGCAATTTATCTGGAGAAAGTGTTTTTTTCTCCATTACTTCTACAAACTATTTTGGCTGTCTTAAACATTTGTTCTCTCCATAGATTTTAGAAATACTCTGTTATAGCTGGGTGTGGCAGATCGCAGGTTTGAGGCCAGCCTCAGAAATCTAGTGAGACGGTGAGATTCTCAGAAACCTAGCAAGACCCTGTTTCAAAACAGAAGCATAAAAAGGGCTGGGAGTATAGCTTGGAGGTAGAATGCCCCTGGATGCAATATCTGGTAACACACACACACACACACACACACACACACACACACACACACACACACCCCACAGCTGGATGTGGTATTATACACCTAGTACTTGTGATGTTGAGACAGAAGAATCACAAGTTTGAGGCCAGCCTCAGCAACTTAGTGAGACCCTGTTTCAAAATAAAAAATAAAATAGGGCTGGGGTTATAGCTTAGAGGTAGAATATCTCTGGGTTCAACCTTCAGTACAGGAAGGAAGGAAGGAAGGAAGGAAGGAAGGAAGGAAAGAAGGAAGGGAGGGTGGGAGGGAGGGAGGGAGGGAAAGAGAAAAGGAGAAGGAGAGGGAAAGGGAGAGAGAGAGAGAGAGAAGAGTGCAGGACAGTGAAGAGAAAATCAAGGTATAAAATCTGTCTGACTGTCAGACAATATTGCACACACACAGTCATTTAGTAGGGGACAAGATACTGTGTCACAACAATGCAAACTTTCCATGGAGATTCTTGAAGAAAACATCCAAAGCCCTTATAAAAGGTTTCCAAGCCTGCACCCCTCTCTCTTCCAGTGACAAAACACATCATGAGAGAGAAGCTGTCATCCTACGAGTGCTGAGAACCTGGTGGGTGAATCACCATGGCCGTTATGAATTGCCGTGCTTGCTACTTGGGAAGCTCACTTGTCGCCAACATTGCAGAGCACCCCTCTGCGGTTCCCACTCCTATGAAGTAAACAGAAACACGTCCGTGCATATGGAGTGTGAAGACGCCGGGTCCCGTAAATAGTAAGTACGTATATTTGAACATGAAGAGACTTTACATTCATACGTTACGGAGCTCATACTGCGGGGCTTAATAATGCATAGAAAATAGCAAGTATCATTCACACAGTTAGATACACACACAGAAACACAACTGAAACGCCTGAGCAGAAAGTTTAGCTTGTTTACAAATGCACAGATGGAACCCAGGGAATGGATCTGTCGGCCCCACTAATGCAGGGGGAGGACAACACCTTCTTAGAAACACACTTTTCTGTTTTCTATACTTCCCTTCCCTTCTTTGTTTATGTATTTGTGTGTGTGTGTGTGTGTGTGTGTGTGTGTGTGTGTGTGTGCTTGTGTACACCTGGGAATTGAACCCAGGGCCATTCTACTTCTGAGATACTCTCTCCAGTCCAATTTTCTTTTTCTTTTCTTTTCTTTCTTTTTTTGAAACAGCATCTTGCTAAGTTGCTGAGGCTGACCTCGAACTTGTGATCCTCCTGCCTCAGCCTCCCAAGAACTGGGATTACAGGGTGTGTGCAATTGTGTCTGGCTTCTACATGTTTTTCAATTTGAAATGCCTTTATAATGAACACTCAAATCATAGAAACTCATCAGAAAAAAAACAGCACTGATGTGATCTCTATCTAAAGGGAAAAAGAGTAGAGGACTATAATAGGGTACAAAGTCATTTGAATGTGCTGGATTAATTCTAGAAAAGGTGACATGTAACTAGCTCATGGATTAATTCCAGAAAAGCCGCCATGTATCTAGTTCATGGATTAATTCTAGAAAAGCTGACATGTAACTAGCTCATGGATTAATTCTAGAAAAGCCGCGATGTATCTAGTTCATGGATTAATTCTAGAAAAGCTGACATGTATCTAGATCATGGGTTAATTCTAGAAAAGCCAACATGTATCTAAATCGTGGATTAATTCTAGAAAAGATGACAGGTATCTAGATTATGGATTAATTCTAAAAAAGCCAACATGTAACTAGATCATGGATTAATTCTAGAAAAGCTGACATGTAACTAGATCATGGGCCAACATACTTTGCATGAACTGATGGAGATACACCAGCATCATGTACTCCCTGGGGTAAATGTCTATAATTTGTGGGGGGGGGATTACTGGGGATTTAACCCAGGAGTGTTCTACCTCTGAGCTACACCCCCAGCCCTTTTTATTTATTTTATTGTGACATAGGGTCTTGCTATATTTCTGAGTGTCTCCCTAAGTTGCTGAGGCTGGTTTCAAACGTGCAATTCTCCTGTTTCAACCTCTCAAGTACTCCAAGTACTGAGATTACAGGCATGTGCTACCTTGTCCAACTGAAGGGCTAATTCTTTTATTTTTTAATTAGGGCTAATTCTTTACACACCTTCTATGTTTTTCCATCCTTCAGTCAATCAGACAGCACAGTCACTCTGATTCTTAGATGGTGACTCCCAGATATGTGATATTTTTTTCCTTTTCCCATTAAGTAATATGTCTCCAATTCATTTTTTTGCAACAAATCAGATACAGAAGCTCTGAGAGACAGAGATGAATTCATCAGATATCCACTCAACATTTGCAGGAATGTATTTAGAATATATGCATCGTACAGGTTTATGGTACAAACAATGAAATTTGGCTCTAGACGTGTTTACTTTTTCCATTCTCAAGAAACAACTGTGAAAACTCTACTCATGCCTTTCCAGCAGGATGTCTTTCTCTGGACCATTTTTAAGTTATCACAGAACACAGGCTGGCCACCCTCAACAGAAGTTGAGACACAGGTGTGATCACGCACACTCGAGGTTGGCATGGCAAATTCTACTCCAAGCTTAAGAGACCTCAACTACAGGACATTTGGACAATTGCTCAGATGTATTTATTTCATTTGTCCTTTTGTTTGTATTCATGAGCTTCAAAAACTCTCTGTAATACTGTATTGCTTTATTTTTTAATTTTTGACCCATTGACAGATTTTGTTTACAAATATGAGGTCATCCCCTTAAGAATAATGACTTCTTGCTGTATTTCATTTTTTCTTTGTTTAAAACCAGCTCCAATGTAAGTCCTGTGAACATTTAAAACCAGGACTGATTGAATGAGGTATAGCTTCTATGTCTTCTACCCACTTGGTTGTTAGTGAGAAAAGAAGAATGTCCCACCACCCCTCACTCCAGAAAAGTGGCTACTGTTCCACTGGACTGTATTTCTTTGGAAAATCTTTACTTTAAAAAATATACAGAGGTGACATCATTTTTCCCATCAGCAATTATATCAGCCTTATGATAATCCTTGATTTTTTTCTTTTTCCTTTTCTGCTGTCTCAAAAGGGACCTTTTTTTTGTTTTTAAATTGCAGTTTTGGTATGTGTTCAAGATAAAATGTCATCAATGTAAAACTTGCTTAGGGACTTGAATAACAGGATCCTTCCTCTTTTCTAAAAAAAGAATGTTTTTGGGGGGGGTTGGGTGGGGTGGGGGAACTCACCTTGTATTTGTTCATATAAAT
Organism: Graphiurus murinus; assembly: GCA_004027655.1. Lineage (NCBI taxonomy): Eukaryota > Metazoa > Chordata > Mammalia > Rodentia > Gliridae > Graphiurus > Graphiurus murinus. The sequence continues at coordinate 6,822 of PVLC010006387.1, forward strand.
GTCAGACGCATAAATAACTCCAGGGTTTTTACTCCAAACTTGTGTTTTTCCTACCGCACCACAAGGAAAGAAATAGCACATTCTCACCTTCCCAATTCCACTGTAAATCCTGCTAACGAAGGCCAATGCTCCTAGAATTCCAGCATCTTCACCTGGCCTGCCCTGCGGGAACCTGCAGTAATCCCAGCACCTCTTCAGTGAAGTGCACATGCCTCTTTGGTTTGCAAAGTCTCCTGTAAGCAAGCTGTGTGCTACTTGTGCAAAGTCAGGAAAGATTTCTGCTTGGTGGAACTATTCATTAGTGTGGGTTTGTTTTGTTTTGTTTTGTTGTTGTTTGTTTGTTTTTGAGTCTTAGTATTCCTAAGAAAGTCACGTTCAGGTCCTAAGTGCTTTTTTAACACATAAACTCTATTCTAGCTAGAACTATGGAGACTTCTGTCTATTCCTTCTGGGGACACCTCCACCCAACAGGACTTTCTCCATGAAAGATGCCTTCCATGCCTGCACTGTCCAATATTGCGGCCATTAGCCACACGTGAAAATGGAGCAGCTATAATGTGGCCGGAACAACTGAGGAGCCAAACTTTTCTGTTTGTATGTAGGTATGTATGCATATATGTATGTATTTTTGTATTACTGGGGATTGAACCCAGAGGCATTCTGCCTCTGAGATAAACCACTAGCCCTTTTCTTTTTTTAAAAAAAATTGCTTGAAACAGGGTCTCCTAGGTTGCTGAGAGCCTCACTAAGTAGCTGATACTGTCCTCAAACCTATGATCCTCCTGTCTTACCTTCCCACATACTAAGATTACAGATGTGCACCACCATGCCCAGACACTCTGTTTAACTTAAATAGCCTCAGACAGTGGGGCTATTTTTATACTGGGTAACACTTTACAGAGGTTACTTCTGTCTAACAATAGTGGGAGGCAGGAGAAGGAAGAACAGATGGGTATTTGAGTTCTTGGTTTACTTAGACCAGTGTCGTAATACCTATCCAAACAATGCCCGTGGGAAGAGAGTTCCAGAAGCCACCCCCAGGTGCCTTCAAGTCAGCAGGCTCACTCAGATAACTCAGCTACCTCTCCAGCTCTCTTTTGCAAGCTCCTGCACTTCTTCCCCCTGAGATGCCTGGCTCCACTCCTATAGTTCTTTCCTCAGGTGAAGCCCTCTCTAATCACTGCTTATGTCATTTGCATATAACAGTATCATGTATGATGTGTTATGCACAGACACACTCACCAGGCCAGTTTTAGCTAAATATAGCCTTCTACTTGGTAAAAACACCATATGCATTTTGGTTCATATCTCTCTTGGTGTGTGTGTGTGTGTGTGTGCGCGCGCGTGCGCATGTGTGTGTTACTGATGATTGAACCCAGGACCCAGGTTGTATTCTACCTCCAAGCTACACCCGCAGTCATTTTTTATTTGTATTTTTTGTTGTTATTGTTTGGAAACAGGATCTCACTAGGTTGCTAAGAATCCCACTTTGCTGCTGAGGCTGTCCTCAAACCTGCGGTCCTGTGTCAGCCTCCCAAGTACTGAGATTACAGGCATGTGCCAGCTACTGTGCCTGACTTCTCTTGTGTCTTTATATACCCTATTGACTGCTATGTAACAATGCTGCTAACACAACACACCGGATATTCCATGTTCTGCAGAATGAAATTACTACAGCTTTTCAAATTGCTGAGTAGAATATATGTTATATATTTACTACTTATATTAAAGCACTTTTTTCCTCCGATGTATTTGCCCTCAGATCAATCAATACCCACCTTTTGTGGTACTGGGGATTGAATTAAACCCAGAGACATTCTACCTTTGAGCTACACCCCCAGCCCTATTTTTTATTCTTTATTTTGAAACAGGGTCTCACTAAGTTGCAGATGGCCTCACTAAGTAGCCAAGGCTGGCTGTGAACCTGTGATCCTCCAGTCTTAGCCTCCCAAGTACTGGGATTACAAGCATGTGCCAGGATACCCGGCTTGAATTTATTTCGAAACAGGGTCTTACTAAGTTGTGGAGGGCCACATCAGGTTGCTGATGTTGGCTTGGAACCTGTGATCCTCCTGTCTTAGCCTCCCACGTAGTGGGATTACAGGTGTGTGCCACCACGGTAGGGTTGATACTCCCCTTTAAGACAGAGTTTTGGGAAAATGTGATTCTGTCCCTCTGGAAATAAGCCAGATTGAGATTTAGTAGCTTGTGAGTCCTTGGTATTTGCACATTTCACATTTGTGGTCTCAAGTGATGAAACCCTGGTGATACTACTGCCACTGAACAAGGGGTTTGTAGGTGTTAAGATGGAGCGACACTGACAGATTATCCAGGAACTGAGAGGGTTGCTCGGTACACAATAAAGACTTGCACTTTATTAGTTTCTATTTGCAATAATCACAAATACATTTTTTGTTTCCTTGTAAAGTGTTCCTCTAAATAATTGTTTTAATTAAATACTTGTCCTAGTAATATAAGGACAGAAAAATGGAGGGAAGTGGATATATTTTTTGTAGCTGGAAATCAAAATTAAGTAGTGGCAAATGGGAAGAATTTTTTTTTGAAACTATAAGGTCAGATTTCTTATTTAACTATGGAACTAACTAACAAGAACTAAATATATTTATTGCATTTCTATAGGCAGCTTTTTGTTAACTGGATATATTTGATAACTGTTTAAATGCCATAATGACCTGAAAGTATACTAAGAATCCGATATATTTATCAATTATCAAAGAAAAATCAAATTCATGTGTGTGTGTGTGTGTGTGTGTGTGTGTGTATGAGTGTGTCTGTGTGAGTATGTGTGTGGCACTGAACATTGAACCCAGGGGTATTTTTCCTCTGAGCTACACACCAGCTCTCTCTACTTTTTGTTTTTAAAATGGGGCTCCTAGTTTGATGAGAGTCTTGTTAAGTTACTGAGGCTGCGATCCTCTCACCTCAACCACCCAAGTACGGAGGTTTTTTAAGTTACTGAATTTTACATTTTAGCTTTTAACCACTGCAGATCCATGATTAATACAATTAACAGAGGTAAAGGTTAAAAGGTATAAACTATACCATTTCCCATTCTTAATCTCATTTCCCTAATGGCAATTTTACTTCTTTTTTAGCTATCTCTTGAGTTTTACCTCTTTTAGCTTCTTCTTATATGTGCTTCCATAGTTGACACGATCTTAAAACTCCCTTATTCAATTTTTCTGCAAATTATTTGACTCTGCCCATTTCTCTGTATGGCTACTAATCCTTTTTTTCTTCCATATTGGAGATTGAACCCAGAGGCATTCTACCTCTGAGCTACATCCCCATCCCCCACCTATTTTCTTTCTTTTTTGAAAAAATTTGAAACAGGGTCTCGCTAAGCTGCTGAGGCTGACTGTGAACCTGCCATCCTCTACTGCCCTCAGCAAAGATTACTGATCTCAAGCTCCTTGTATAGTGAGAATATTTAAGTCTTCAAATTGGCAGATATCTTCTTTCCTTTTTCATCCTGTCTTAACCTCTTATCTTCTCCCGTATGTACAGGTATTGATACCATCACACTTATCATTTTCTTCCTGAATTCTGAGTTACAGTGGGATTTTTCTCTCACTCTAGATCCTAGAGGAATTCACTCTCATCTTCTACCAGCACCATGTTGATGTTTTACTTTATTTCCCCCAATTCTTCCTCATTCTTTCAGAGAAGAAAGGAGAGGGAAAGATGTTTAAAACCCACAAGGAATAAAAAAAGAGAAGGAAGGAAGGGAGGGCTGAGGCATTACTCAGTGGTTAGTGCTGGGTTGTGTCCCCAAGAGCATCAAAGCAACAATGAGGAAGACAGTTGTGCTGTTAGGATGGAACAGTAGAAAGATGGTGAGGGGCTGGTGTTCTGAACCTGGACGGTCTTGATTTACACTAACTACTGTGAGAAGGTAACCTTCTGCTGGGATACACTGAGGGAGTCTGGTTTATGCACTGCCATGAAGATACAAGCAATATCTAATGGATACACTTTCTTAGTTCTCATGCTATATGCAAGAGTTTGAGATTTAATTTTCCTTTCTTCCTTCATTCCTTCCTTCCTTCCTTCCTTCCTTCCTTCCTTCCTCCCTCCCTCCCTCTCTCCCTACTTCTGTCTCTCCCTCCCTCCCTTCTTTTCTTCCTTTGGATCAAACCCAGGGACATTATACTTCTGAGTTACATCTTCACCCTTTAAAATATTTTTTTAAGTTGAAAACAGGGTCTCACTAAGTTGCTGAGGCTGTCCTCGAACCTGTGATCAGCCTATCTCAGCCTCCCAAATACTGGGATTACAGGTGTGCACCACTGCACCTGGCTTGACCTTTTCTATAGAATGCAAGGTATGTCATTTCCCACAGTTTGGGCATAGAATGAAATTTGGAAGGACAGAAAGATTTTACCACCCTAGAGAACCAGGGGTGATAGAATTAGCTAAGACTATTTTTTTTTTCCAGAAAATGCCCTCCTGGTAACTCTTGGTCTGTTGAGGATGACAATGCATTTCCCAAGGTTCTTAGTCCCACAGATATTTATTTCAGACCAAGTGCTTTGCTAAGAGCAAGCTGAATAAGAAACTCTGATCTCAACTTTGGGACGCTTATACTCTACCGTACACTCTTGAAGGCAGACGATCCGATAACATGGAGAAATCCATCAGAAAGGTTTGGGCAGTGAATGAGTGAAAAAGCCAAGAAAGGAGTAATTATTTCTTCCTCACAAAGCTGTAGGAGTTTAGAAGTGCTTTCGCTGGCCCTGAATTCACAATGGCGTCTACTCCAGCGACGCACAGAAGATGTTCTAAATGGAATCAACTACACTCGGTCCTCCCCTCTGGCTGGAACACAGCCTACGCACATTTGCGAGTGTCCAGGGACTACAATGCTTTATTATGAAGAAATGAGATGGAGACGGTAGAAATGAACTCGCCCGCATGGCTGACTCCCACCCAGTCTCCATTCCTGAGCCTTCCTGCATCTCTCCCATCATGCTCCACCCCCGACAGCATCTTCTTAGCATTTATTAGAATTTGAAATGTCACATTCATGTTTGCAATTACTTTCCTCCTTAATTTTGAGTCTTCCGTGAGGGAAAAGGATTGGATCTTTTTGCTTCCTATGTTTTTAAGCATCTGCCTAGCTGTACATTAGGTGAGAGAATAGATTGCAGGGATGCTGGGGGTCTGTGATCATCATTGTAACTTCCTTCTGAATCTAAAGCTTCCACTACAAGCAGAAAGTCTGATTCAACATCGAGGAAATTTCCTCCAGTTTTTGTTTTGTTCTGTTTTTTTGGCAGTACTGGGGATTGAACTCAGGGGCATTCTACCTCTGAGCTACATCCCCAGTCCTATTTTTTATTCTTTATGAAACAGAGTCTCACTAAGTTGCAGAGGGCCTCACTAAGTAGCTGAGGCTGGCTGGGGACCTGGATCCCTCCAGTCTCAGGCTCCCAAGTACTGGAATTACAAGCCTGTGCCACCATGCCCAGCTCATCCAGTTTTACTAAAGCATAATCAACAAGTTAAAATGCTTTACTAAAGCATAATCGACAAGTTAAGACTGAATATTATTTAAAACATGCATCATGGTATTCTGATGTATGTATACATGGGTAACTAACTACTGAGCTAAATAGCATAGCCCTGCCTCTATCCAGGGATTGTCTTTGTGTATGAACAGGTGCACATGTGGGTGGTAAGAAAATAAGAGAAGCCAGGCATGGTGGTACATGCTTGTAGTCCCAGAACTTCGGAGGCTGAGACAAGAAGATTGTAGATTTGAGGACAGCCTCAGCAACCTAGTGAGACCCTCAGCAACCTAGTGAGACCCCGCCTCCAAATAAAAAATAAAATACGGCTGGGGATGTAGCTCAGAGAAGATTCAAAAGAGGAGATGCTAAGAGCCAGGAAACACCTGAAAAACGCTCCTCTGCACTGGTTGTTAAACAAGCACAAAATACAACCAAAACACACCATTTTCTCTTTATCACACCAACAGAAACCAGACTGACATCTAGGTCAGGGAAGACTGAGGGCAAATTGGTGCTTTTGCAAATATCATAAGGCAACCGGGCCGCTTCCCCCTTCTGGAAATTAATCTGGCCCTGTCGATCAACATCAAAAACCCATGTGTCCTGTGAGCCATAAATCTCGCTCGGGAATCTATATGCAGAAACATAAAATCACCAGTAAGTAACAATGTGCGCAGGATTTTTATACTGATGGAATCTTAGGAAGAGACTCCCTCTTCATAGGTGAATAATTTATGATAAAACGACTGTGTCGACTCCTAGGCGGATATCCTTCAAGGAATACATATTCATCTGGATGGATCGGGGGACTAGTTTAAAATAATAAAAACAAGCAAATCCCAGTTAGGAAGAAAACATACGCACACGTTCCTTTAGGCAGAAGAGGATGGCATTTGTAAAAACTCCAAAGTGGCACTGTTTGATGAATTCCTTTATATATTTTTTCTTTTTCTCCTGTGCATAAACATGAATAGTCCTCTTCAAACTAGAGTAAAAGTAAGGATGAATATAAGCCGCCTCGGGAGAACAGGACTGTCTGAGACGAGGCATTTCAAGTCCTTGATCGGGGAAGACACCTGAACCCCCACTGTCTGTACCGCATTCCCATCTGGCTCTCTAGCACAGGGTCAGTCAGGGGATTCCGTTTCAGGAGCTGAGTGGTGGTGGTTGGTGGTGGTTGCCTGGAGCCAGGTCCAGGCTCAGTGGGGAAAGACGCTGCCATGAATTATCAGGGATGTGGGAGGCTGGGGGGAAGGAGGTTCTAGTGCTGGTGGACAAGGTGCCATGATTCGAAACGGAAACCCATTGCTCATCAGCAATGCCGCCAGGCACAGAGTGGCAAATGCTTGCAACGTGTCTTCACAAACACAGACTTCCAGAATTATCGATGACAAGAGCCATGGGCTGGAAAAAGGAATATGTCACAGCGTTCAAAAAGAAAAGCCGACACCCACTGTATCCTAATTCTTAAAAATATAATATATAACATGTAGTACATAATATATATACATACATATATTGCCAGGTGCACGTCTGTAATCCCAGTACTGAGGAGGCTGAGACAGGAGGATTGCAGGTTCAAGAACAGCCTCAGCCACTTAGACTCTCAGCAACCTAGTGAGATCCTGTTCCGTGTTTCAAAACAAAACTAACTAACTAACTAACTAACTAAATAAATAAATAAATAAATAAAAATAGGACTGGGGGTGCAGCTCAGAGATAGGATGCCCCTGGGTTGTCCCTCATACCAAGAAAAATGTTTTCTGATCAGAGTCATTTAAGGCATGAGATTCAATTCCTTGAAGACAGACGGTGAGTCTAAAATACCTTTGATTACGGCCAGCTTCACGGAGTGGAGAAAATACCTGACATTCTTCCACCATTATATAAAGTGATACCGGCCATTTTCGTTACCATTTTAGCATTTATCTATCATCCTTGAGTGTATCTGTGCGACACTAATGATGTTTGAATATTAGTAGCTAAATAATACTTTAGATCATTCTAATGATTATTTAATACTAACAATTCTTATGAGACTCAGATGCATCTCTGTGTAGAAACTGTTTATTTTCCAAGAAGCTATTTGTACATCTTTTGCTGTGACTAAGAAGGATCCCTGAGAAAACTCCCACAGGCGGGGGTTCTGCTGTTTTGCTGGTAAGTCCCCCTGACATTCACACCAGGAGTGCAGCTCTCTGGTTTTGGCTCTGGAAAGGCATCTCCCGCTGCCTACCATGGTAACTGACACTTTTCACCCTCAGATTCCTTGAGCTTTGGAAAGACTCCTCTCAGATGCACACAGGGAAGAGGGATTCCTCTCTTTGAAACTACAGGAGGTTGAAGAAAACACACACACACACACACACACACACACACACACACTTGACTGAAAATAAAGTTTTTGAATATCATTTTATTGGACCATTTCAAGTGTGTGATGAAATTGTTTTAATTAAACAGATCGTGTTGTGAAATCATTGTAGATGGACTTTAGGACAATTCCGTCATCCCTGTATGATCTCTAAGGTCCACTCATGTTCATTGCTGTTTCCACCAGTGGTTGCCCCAGGCAACCACTAATATGCTTTCTGTCTCTGTGGATTTGCCTGTTCTGGACATTCATATCAATGGAATTGTGTGACACTCGATCTCTTGTGTCTGCCTCTTTCATGCAGGAAAGAGCTTGGAGGTTCTTCATGTAAACGCATATATCAGTACTCCACCACTTTTCACTGCTGCATAGTATCCCACTGCGTGGATAACATGCACTGTGTATCTGCTCATCATCTGATAGACCATGTTACTTTCAGTGTGTAGTATCAGGAATAATGGTGCTAGAAACAGTGCACATTTTGGGATATGTGATTTCTTTTCCCCAGGATAGACACCAATGACATAAATGGCTGCACCATAGAACACATTTTTTTGTTGTTGTTGTTCTTTAATGTTTTACGAATCTGCCACAATTTTCCAAATCTGTCATATTTCTTTCCACTCTCTCTGGTGATGTGTGAGAGCCTCTGCCTCTTCACATTTGCATTTTTAAGTTTTCCTTCCCAATGCCTACTGTTACTTCAGTTATAGCAGAAACTTTCCTGGTCTTTCTCCATCTGCACCTACTGAAGTCATGGGCCTGATGTTCTTTGGAAACACAACACAAGCAAGACTACAATGACAAGGTATGATGGATGTGGTGGCTAATCACACCAGGCTGTGTCTTGATCTGGACCTTTCCTATGATGCAAACCTCAAAAGGATGTTTGTGAAGAACAAGAACAACCTCTTTCAACGGTAGACATGCTGGGTGGTCCTCGACTTATTAGCTGCTGTGGTGTGGGTGTGGTTTAAAAAGCTCCCAGAGGACCCAAGAGGGACTTTAGACAATAGAAGGAAAGAATCCCAGTGAAGCGATGAGGAGTGTGTGTGTGTGTGTGTGTGTGTGTGTGTGTGTGTGTGTGTGGTGGGGGGTCTAGGGGAGGAAGGTTAGAGGGGAGAGAGAATTAATGAAGGAAACATTTCCATTGATGTTAAGCACCTATGTGGAATTACCAGTGTCGATCTCGATATCAAGTATGGGAACAGGGAGGGGCTGGGGAGGGGAAGCTCACCAAGTGCTGTGGGCACGTACGTCCCTGTGACTCTCAACTATGTTATGATGGGAAACTACAATGCACCAGTAAGTATGTATTTAAAAAGTAAATACATAAACGGCCCTAAAGGCTCATGTGTCGACAGCTTGGTCCACAAGGTGGCACTGTTTGGAAGTGGTGGAATCTGGCAGAGTCGGCACCTAGTGGAAGATCTTTAGGATATTGGTGGCCCAGGCCCTTGGAAGGGACTGTGGGATGCCAGTCTCTGTCTCTCTGTCTCTATCTATCTATCTATCTATCTATTCATCTATTGATCTATCTATCCATCTATCTAATCTATCTATCCATCCATCCATCCTTCGATCGATCGATCGATCCATCCATCCATCCAGCCATCCATCCATCTATCTAATCTATCCATCCATCCATCCATCCATTCATCCATCCATCCATGTATCCATCCATCCATCCATCCATCCATCCATCCATCCATCTCTGTCTTGCTCCATCTTGGTTCCAGGCACAGTCTCTTGCTCTGATGAACACCCCAGCCACTTCTCCCGAGGTCTCTGCCACAACAGAGCCCAGGAAGGTGCCATGCCCTTGAGCCTCCAACACATTGAGCCAACCTCACAGTTAATCCTCTTCACTTTATCAAGTTAGCTGCCTTGGGGAATTTGTTATAGTGCTGCCAAGCTGACTAATACATCAGTGCATAAATACACCACTCTTTGCCCTCACAGTGTTATCACCCCTGTGGGTTGAGTTGTAAGAGGGAACCAAGACGTATGGCTTGTAAAAGACAGAGAAATAGAGGTGCAGAGAGGAGGTGAAGCCACAGGCACAGGAGAACGAGGATGCAGTAGTATCATCCTTTCTCCTTTTTAGAACATGAAGTTCTATATTGAGTAAGCAGTAAGCTAGGATGTCCCCTGCTCTGAGCCTGGTCCTAGTCACTTTTGCTGTTGTTGTTGTGGTGGTGGTGGTGGTACTGGAGATTGAACCCAGGGGCATTCTACCTCCAAACCACAACCCCCAGCCCCTTTTCATTTTTTTTTAAATTTTGAAACAGGGTCTTGCTAGGTTACTGAGGGTCTCACTACATTGGTGAGGCTGTCCTTGAACCTACAATCTTCCTGTCTCAGCTCTCCCAAGTACTGGGATTCCAGGTGTGCGCCATCACACCCAGCTCGGTCTCAGTCATTTGACGCACTATACATCTTGGTGTCTGTTAGACAAAGGTAAAAATTAAAGTGCACTCTTTAAGAAAAAAATGTATTCATAGAAGAAAGTGACTCTTGTGAAGTTCTCCAGGAAGGATAAATAAAATAATTGTCTTCCAGTTCTGAGATGTGATAGGTGTTAAGACTTTGATTTTAATTCAGGGACCATTTGACTCTAATTGCTGTGCTAACAGATTTCGCAGGTACTAAGTCCTGCTGAGCTGATCCAAAACACCCTCTTCATCTTATCTCTGCTCCAATTGCTCAGTGCTTTCAATCCTCTCTAGGATTAACAGAACTCTCTCTGTGGGACCCTTGAGTTTCTACAAAATCCAGGTGTAATAATAAGTGGCTTCATCTACCTGACAAAAACACAGAAAGCCATGAAAAGTGAGAACAAACAGGGACCCAGCCAAACCAATGCAAAGCAGAAGCTGGAGGGCTCAATGTGTTGTGATCAGAGGATAAGAGAGCAATTTATGTCTTGTAAATTTATAAATGCATGAAGTTGGGTCATTTAAAATCATTGTTTGAGTTACATAACTCAGCCTCTAGTTGTGTTTGCAAACATTTCCCAACATGATAGCTTCTTATTCTTGGGACATTCAGAAACACAGTTATTTAAAAACAACAACAAGAAACAAAAACCATCAAGGTCCAACTGTGAAATTAAAAGAATAGGAAGAAGTGTAAGCTAGTATTTGCATTTGCCTATTTTTTAACCTTGTGACTAATGTGAGAGACATTCAAAAAGTTATAACCTTCGAGCCTGGCATGGTGCACACACTTGCAATCCCAGGACTCAGGAGGCTGAGACAAGAGGATCACAGATTCAAGGCCAGCCTCAGCAACTTGGCAAGACTCTCGACAACCTAGTGAGACCCTGTTTCAAATGCACAAAACTTAGAAGGTTGAGGCACTCCGAAACTTTGTGAGACCCGGTTTCAAAATAAAGAATAAAAAAATAGGGCTGGGGGTGTAGCTCGAAGGTAGAACGCCTCTGAGTTCAATCTCCAGTACTTCAAAAAAAAAAATAAATAAATAAATAAATAAATAAATAAATAAATAAATAAATAAATAAATAAAAAATAAAAAAACTTAGAAGGGGTTTGGGGTGTAGCTCAGCTGATTCACAACAATACTTGATGGCAGAAGTCATGATGCTTTTTCATGGAAATGCAGGATGTGGGCAAGTTCTCAAAGGAAAAACTCTTTCTTTGTCATCACCTGGATCTTACCCCATAAGAAAACCCTCAGTGAGAATAGAGAATCAACATCACCATTCATCCATAGAGTTACTTGTATCAACATAACAACTATCTGTGGGTCGAGGAGAGTAGGGTTGGGGGGAGACTATAGGGAAACACACAATGAATGTTGGGCTCATATATGTACCTGTCACTCTGAACCTCACTACAATGTATAATTGCAATGCACCAACTTAAAAAAAAAAAGATAAGCCGGGTGTGGTGACGCACGCACGCTTGTAATCCCAGTACTTGAGAGGCTGACGCTGGAGGATCCAGGTTCACTTACTCCAGTGCCTTTGAGCAGAAAGAAATAATAGAGGATAGTGCTGTACAAAATTTCTTGTTGGCGTTGAAGAAGTGGGTTCTAGCTCGAGGTTAAGGAAGGGTCTCCACCCAGGGGACCTGCTGCCGTGGTTACAAGGAGATGGGGAGGTCCAGAAGCCACCGTCCCATCACTACACATGTCCCTTCTATGCTTTCAGAAAGGGTTACTAGAGCTGATGGACTCAGAGCCACACGCTGCTCTACCAGAACCACGCCGGCAAAGCGAAGCTTCTAGAACCCTCTTCTCACCATCCCAGTTCTGAGTGTTTTTTTTTTTAAATATTCTTTTATTGGTGCATTGGAGTTTCACATCATAATGTAGTTCGGAGTGACAGGGCCATACCTGCATGCAGCATTTGGTGAGTTTTCCCCCAGATCCTTGCCCTTCCCCATTCATGACACGGAGACTGGCGTTGGTCATTTCCCGTATGGGCATAATGTCAATGGAAGTATTGGCTTCATCACTTCTCCCTCCATCCCAGCCTCACTTAGACCCCCTCCCTGACTCCACTGGGGTTTCTCCTCCTTTATCTAAAGTCCCTCTTGTACCCAGATTACTCCCTAGCTTCCCCATATGAGAGAAAACATAGGACCCTGCACTTTCTGCAACTGGCTAATCTCACTTAAGGTGATGTCCTCTGGACATTTCCCTGCAAAAGTCCATTTCCCTGCAAAAGTTCAAAAGTTTTGATCGTGCCCGGATGGGTATGAGGGACACATTCTTGTTGCATCTGTAACACAGGCTGCAGGGGTGCCTGGGAGGTACTATTTTTAGCTTTTCAACCTTGGCCGTTCCAGCAGGATGCTGGAGTGGCTGGGAGGGCATTTCTGTTATTTCTCCCATGTCCGGAATTTCATCCATCTTTGTTCACTGATTATCTACGTGGCACCGTGCAAGCTTGCTCATCCCCAGCTTTCTGATCCATAAAATGGAGAGATGTTCACCATTTTTTTAAATAGGACTGATTGTGAGAATTCTGTAATCCCCATAAAGTCCCTATCAAGGACACATCAATGCACAATAAATATCAGCTGGTGTTGACTCCCCTCCCCCTTAGTACCGCTCCCCAGCTGTACTAAGAGATGGACCCAGTCCTACAGAAAGGAAAAATGGTCCTGTGTTCACTCCTCTAGAATTAGAAAGTAGATGGTGGAAGCCAGGCATGGTGGCACACGCTTGTAATCCCAGTATTCGGGAGGCTGAGACTGGAGGATCCGGGTTCGCGGCCAGCCTCAGCTACCTAGTGAGGCACTCTGCAACTTAGTGAGACTTGGTTTCAAAAATAAAGAATAAAAAATAGGGCTGGGGGTATAGCTCAGAGGTAGAATGCCCCTGAGTTCAATCCCCAGTACCGCAAAAAAAAAAAAAAAAAAAAAAAAAAAGAAAAAGAAAAAAAAAAGAAAGTAGATGGTGGAAATAGCTCAGGAGAGTTGGGGAGATAGCCACAGTTTGGGGTCAAATTAGCAGAATACCTGAGTTCTATTCTGGCTGGACATCATGATTTCTGCTTAGCAGAGGGAACCTGGTCTGTGATTATGTATCAATAGACCTGATAGACGCTTCTCAAAAGAAGACATACAGATGGCCAACAGATTTATGAAAAAATGCTCAACATCACCAAACCATCAGGGAAACATAAACTGAAACCACCTCTCTCCAGTAAGAATGGTTATATTAAAAAGACAATGAGCCAGGCATGGTGGCCCACACCTGCAATCCCAGTACTTGGGAGGCTGAGACAGGAAGATCTCAGGTTCAAAGCCAGCTACAGCAACTTAGTGAGGCTCTCTGCAACTTAGTGAGACCCTGTTTCCAAATAAAAAATAAAATAGAGCCGCCAGGGGTGTAACTTGGAGGTAGAACACTCCTGGGTTGAATCCCCAGTACTGAAAAAAAGATAAAGGATAGCAGGTACTGGTAAGGATGTAGAGAAAAGGAAACCCCAGATGCACTGTTGTTGGAGATGTAAATTGATGCAGCTATCATTAAAAACAGTATGGTATTTCCTCCAAGGAGTTAAAAATAGAACTAACACATGATGCCCCCAAATTGCCTCAGAGTATGTATCCAAAGGCAATAAAATCAGTCTCTTGAAGAGACATCTATACTTCCCGGTTAATTGTGGGACTATTTACAATTGCCAAGAAGTGGAATCCACCAACAGATGAATGGGTAGAGAAGATGTAGCCCCTCATGCACTTTAGAAGACGGTGCAGCCATTAAAAAGAATGAAGACCTGTCCCTGTTGACGACATGGGTGGAACTGGAGATCCTTACGCTCAGCGAAAGAAGCTGGGCACAGAAAGATGAATAGCACACTCTTGTTCATAGGAGGAACCTAAGCAAGTTGATCGCACAGGAGTTGGGAGTAGACCTGTAGTTATCAGAGTCGGGGGAGGGAGGAAGGAAGGGAGAGGTGGAGAGAGGGTTGATCTGTGGGCACTAAGTTTTACTGAGATTTGGGTAAGAAAACTCTGGTTTTCCACAGCAGAGACAACAGTTACATACTGTTCATCTAAACAAGCTAGAAGAAGCCGGGCATGGTGGTGCATGCCGTAACCCTAGTACTTGGAGGCTGAGACAGGAGGATGGCAGGTTGGAGGCCAGCCTCTGCCCCTTAGTGAGACACTGTTTTAAAATAGAAAAAAAAATAAACATAAAAGGTGACGGTGAAGCTTGGAGGTAGAAACCCCTGAGTTAAATCCTCAGTACCAAGATAATAAAAACAAAAATAAAAGAAGTTAGAATAAAGGATTTTGAAAGTTTTCACCATGGTTAAACATTACCCAGGGTACACATAGATCAAAGTGTCACATGGTACTCCATTAGTAGGAACAGCCTGTATGTTTTTATGTATCAGGTAAAACATTTTAGGAAGAAGAAAAACAAGCTAAGCTGCCTGAGATTCCAGGATGCTGCAGGCACCACCCTACATATTTTGCCGGAGTCATTTCGGTAGAAAATTACAGATTCAACACTTGCAACCTTTAAGATAACAACACTCTAAAACCAAGTCTTCAGAGAATGAAAAAAACATATCACCCGTGGTGGTTGAGTCCTGCTGGGTGCCATCCCAGAAGCTGGGACCCGGGATCAGCTTCTCTGCCGCCATGGGAAGGCAGCGGACGGTGGTTACCATGGCAGCACTGACTGGCTGTCCTGCAGCCTCTACCTCATTTAATCCAGATGGCTACCCCTGGGGATGCTGCCGTTGTTGTTGTCCTCTGTTAGTGGCTGAGGGTACCGGGTGGTTTCAGTCCAGAGGGCTGACTCTGAAGCACACAGGGCGGTGGTGGGAACAGGAGGTGTGTAGAGGGACACAGCTTCACATGAGGAAGACTAGAATCAGAGAGAGAGGGAGAATGGAGGAGACAAGGGACATGTATAATCCCCAAGGACACACCCCCAGTGGTGACCCACCACCTCTAGTCACACTCTACCTGCCTAAGTGACTACCCGGTAGATTCATTAATCCACCAATGGATTTATCCATGGATGGGTTGGATTTATCCAGGAGGACAATCCAGTGATTCCACCTCTAAACATTTTTGAATTTTCCAACACTTGAGCTTTTCCAGGGACCATTCTATATCCCAACCCTAATGGAGTGTTATTTCTAAGGGTCCCCTACTGGAAGCAACCCAAATATCCATCAATAGGATGGGTAGATAATGCTTGACGTGTTCATAGGATGGATATCACCCAATGAAGACTTCAGTGATGGAACAGCCACAGGAATGCAGCTACATCTGACTGGTGTTATTTTTTCTTTTCCTTTTTCTTTCCATGGTGGTACTGGATATTGAATCCAGGGACATTCTACCTCTGAGCTACACTCCAGCCCTATTTTTATTTTAAAGCATGGTCTAAGTTACTGAGGCTGGCCACAAACCTGTGATCCTCCTGTCTCAGCCTCCCAAGTATTGGGATTACAAGTGTGTGCCACCATGCCCAGCTCACTGGTGTTATTTTGATGAAAAGAAGCTGGACACAAAAGAGTAGATGCCACGGACATCAATGTTGGGAAACACCAGCCCAAGGTTAAAGAGGTCACTGTAACTCTGTCCCACGGGTGGGGCAGGTACTGGCTTGGAAGGGCATGGGGGCATCAGCTGAGGGGAGAGCAATGTTCTCCACTTATCTCTGGCTGGTGGGGACAGGATTGCAGGAATCTGAGTTCCTATTACACTGTTCACTGTGCACTTTATGTACAGCTCACCTATAAATCATGTGCAAAAAAACATCCTGACACCACGGGTCAATTCAGTATTGAAAATAAATAAATTCTCTCTTCTTCTTCTCTCATTAAACTTTTTGTTTTAATGTGTCTCAAGATTCTGGGATAGATTTTTGGCCAAGTTGTTTCCATAAAAGGAGTAAATCCTAATCAGAGGGGAAGAGGGTGAGCCAGACTTCATCTCCCAGAACCACCCAGACTTCCAGCCGTCCACACACTCCACACTACGGGGAACCTGCTTTGAAAGACTCCGATCGCAGTGCTCAGAGGATTCGCTTTCCCAGTCAAGGTCGGCCACTCTGGTCCTCACTCTGATGCCCTGGCAGGCACAGGATTGAAAATAGAGCAGAAGCTGCAGGAGTCACCCCTCCTGCAGGGTTTCCTCACACCTACAGTCTGCAGGAAGTCAGATGGAAAGGAAATGGAGACGCAGGACCCGGGACTTTGGGAATTACTGAATTAATGAGAATTATATACTAAGTGCCCCAGACTGAAAATGCACAAGAGGGACCACGGTTGTTTTTGGCAGTAGACTCCCTTCTCTGGGGGTCCTGGAAAGAAGTCAGAGTTTCTGTTTGGACACGACACGCCAGCTGGTAAAAGGCAGATCCCACTGGGAATGAGGTTCATCCAAGCAGATGATGGCCAGTTTCTGTTTGCATCTCGCAGAGAGAGAGAGAGAGAGAGAGAGAGAGAGAGAGAGAGAGAGAGAGAGAGAGAGAGAGAGAAGAGACAGAGAGAGGAGAGAGACAGAGAGGGAGAAAGAGAGGAGGGACAGAGAGGAGAGAGAGAGAGAGAGAGAGAGAGAGAGAGAGAGAGAGAGAGAGAGAGAGAGAGAGAGAGGAGAGGAGAGAGAGAGAGAGAGAGAGTCTAAACAGCAACTTTTTTTAATTTTCTTTTTTTTCTCTTTACTAGTCTGTCCTCTTCTGTCTCTTAACTCTATTAGAAATTTACTTTTAATATTTGTATCAATTTCTTCATCTCTTCTTGGTGTATACTTTCATAGCTGTTAAAAATTTAATGTTTGTCTCAATTTCTTTTGTCTCTTCTTTTTGTACACTTTTAGAGGTGCCCTGTAATTATATATCACAGCAAGACTCAAAGTGACACAAACCATACATGCACACAGCCCCCCCTGAAGTTTGTTTGTTTAGTATATATTTATTTTTGTGGTACTGGGGATTGGACCCAATGGCATTCTACTTCTGAGATATACCCTTAGCCCTTTTTATCTTTTTTGTTGTTGTTGTTAAATTTTGAGACAGGGTCTCACTAAGTTGCGGAGGCTGTCCTCAAACCTGAGATCCTCCTATCTCCTCCCTCCAAATATTGGAATTACAAGAATGTACCACCATGCCCGACATCTATTTTATTTTTAATGTTTGACACAAAAGTGAATGTGAGCTGTTTTCCAAACAGTGGGATTTTGGCAAGTGTGGAAGATTATACAAGAATTTTTTTTTCCCAAATATACCCTCCTTTTGGAAGGACTATACTGTCCTGTCTTATTGATGTGAAGCTTGGACAGGGTCCAATACCTGACAAGAACAATGTAGATGAGGAAACATTTATTAGGCTCATGGTTTCAGTTCATGGGCCAGCTCCAAAACATAAGTGGTTGTGGTGATAGCCTCAGGATGTGTCCAAAGATGCTGTTCTTGCATCATTGAAGTCAGACAGAGCA
Source organism: Graphiurus murinus (assembly GCA_004027655.1). Taxonomy (NCBI): domain Eukaryota; kingdom Metazoa; phylum Chordata; class Mammalia; order Rodentia; family Gliridae; genus Graphiurus; species Graphiurus murinus. Next base: position 24,668 of record PVLC010006387.1, read on the forward strand.
AGGGGAGGGAACAAGGGACATGATCTCCAAGGCTACACCCCAATGAGCTATCTCTTCCAGCCACACCCACCTCCCTACATTACTGCCCAATAAATACATTCAAGTTATTAATCCATCCATGGATTTATGCACTGAGGATATTAGGACCCTTGTGATTCCCTTACTCTACCTCTGAGCATTTTTGCATTGCCAGTACACGAGCATTTCCAGGGGACATTCTGCATCCAAGCCGTGGCACCCATTACCTCTGAGGTCTCTGTTTGCCTCGCTGTGATTAGTGCTCTTACAGATTCGATGGCCTATGAGTCAGAGTCCAGCCAGAAAACCAGAGCTATTGTCTGCAGCTTAACCGGATGAATTTCATATCCAAAGTCAGTTCACAGAAGGTTGGGTGTTCGTTAAGACGGGCAAAATCCTGGGCACGAATCTGTCCATGTTATACATGCCAGTAACAACTTCCAAACGTATTGAGGAGCTGGAAACCGTCAGAGGGCCGGCTGAGGCAGCCCACAGGTGAGTGCTCACAGAAAATGGCCGGCATCTCTGGAGACAGAGGGGCCCCAGGGCGGGGTGTGCTCACCCCAGCCAGACACTGGAGCCACCTGATAGGAGGTGGGTCCCTGAAAGGGGCTGTCTGTGGGGAGATCCAGGTACAAAGGAAACAAGACCACTGTGTGAGCTGCTGCCCAAAGCAGAGAGATTGAGACAGACTGACAGACAGACAGACAGACAAGGGGATGAGAAATACCTTGACTTGCTTTGCGCCCTCCCCTTGAAACTCTTATCTTCATTTCTCATTAGCTAAACCTTTCCAGCTTCCGGTAGGCAAGGGAGTCTGAGAAATGAGGTTTGCAGTGGCCAACCCCCCCTGGTTCAGAGCCCATGCGGGGAAGTGTGGAGGACTGAGCAAGCCATGGACCAGAAACACCCAGTTCCACATATCCCCGGATAATTACCGCCACATGCCTGCCAAGTCAAAATGATCCTGGACTACAAGTCCTGAGATCCTTCCCTCCTCCAGGGCTATACCTTGGGACAAGCGACGCCAGCATCCCCACCTGTTGAGAGGTGAAATCCTCAAGCTCAGAGGAGGAAGCTAGGACCAGAAAGTCACCAGGCAGTGATGGACTCCCCAGGGTATAAGAAAGTTTCTCTCAGCTGGGCATGGTGGAGCATGCTTTTAATCCCATACATGAGAGGCTGAGACAGGAGGATTGCAAGTCGGATGCCAGCTTCAGCGACTTAGCAGGATCCCATTGTAAAATAAAAAATAAAAAGGTGCATGTGCCTTGTGTATGGAACAGTACGGGATAGCATTTTGGGAGGGGCTGTAGTCTTAGCATAGTCAAAATCTAAACGAACACACACACACACACACACACACACACACACACACAACCTATAAGCACACACTTTTCTGATGGGTAATACTGGAATTTACATCAATCTGTCCTAAGCCACATTCGGATAAGACTAGACTCTCCCCTTCCTTGGACATAGTCCACAGTAGGACCAGCAAGTGTTCAATGGCACTGCATGTAGGACTTGAGGCACTCAGACCTCTGTTGCACGACAGGAGATCCACAGAGGCGTGACCCCTCCGGGGTAGAGGTAAACAGCACCCCAGCTGCCTGGGGTATCACTGGCCAAACACCTCTGGCTAAAGGAAGCCACCTCAACCCAGGCCACTCTCCTCCAGGGGCCACTCTCATCCAGGGAGTGTTCCAGGTTGGGTAAAGAGATCAGGGTATTATTGGAGGCCACTCAGCTCCAGGGCTTCCCTTGGTTGTTGCAAATTCAAGAGGTCTTAGCCCCTCTGTTACTGGGAGGCTTCCACCGTAGGTGTTCCCAAAGCTTCCTTCCTGCACACAAATCTCTAACTCAGGCCTGTACCTTGGGGAGGATGCTGTGGATGATTAGTAATGGGAATCTCAAGGTTGTCTGCTCCATCACAGCTTCCCAAGGTCTGTATAAATCTCTGGGCACTGCGGAGCGCTGGGATTTGAACCATGAAGTCCTCTCCTGCTATCACCCAAAACTGCTTTATATGTACTCTAATCGATAATAAATACAAGGAGATAAAAGCCAGGCATAGGGAGGAATGAATCATCCCCAGAAATCCATGCCCAAGGGTGCGCAGGACGCCTCCCCACCCGCTCCCTCCCTTCTCCTCTCTCTGGCCCTGCCCTCCACTGTGCTTCCTGCCTCCTTCACTGGTCTTGTTTCTTCTTCTCTCCATTTCTCCCTTTTCCTGTATAGCTTCCCCTGTCTTCTTGAGGGCTACTCTGTTCCTCCTGTCTGTCTTGGGGGTGGACAATGCTGGAATCCATTGCCAACCTGTCATAAGTCACATTTGGATAAGACTGGAGACTCCCTTCCTTGAACAGAGTCCAACAGTACGCACAAGCTTTCCTCCTCAAATCCAGAGATGCATCTGCAAATCAGGCCTGGCTGTACACGCATTTCACATTCCTTGCTTATGCTGACTGCTCGCTATCTGACCAAGAGATCTATACAACCACCGTGAACTAAATTGCCAAATTGAATTTGAATTTCTTTTTCGTGAACTAACAAGGAAAACATTGTTTTCCTTTCTGAATCAAAGGTCCCAGAATCTAAGCCTATCTTTTCACCATGCCTGGGGTGTTTGCCTGAGACTAAGGCCAAGAGAAAAAGGAGGTGAAAATGGGGAGAGGTGAAATTATGTTATCATATGCATGCCTGGAGCCAGCTGTGCCTGAAGCTCTCCCCACAGCAGGATTAAGTTTAGGAGTCAATCTACTGCCTTCCAGACTTAAACTGACACAGATGGGGTTTCTGTAGCTTCCAACTTCAGCACTGGATGGCTGCCAAATCAATTACTTACAGTGGTGCCTGAGCTGGGCTCTTTCAGGCCTATAGGTTGCAGGTCAGGGGGTCCAAGACACAGATTCTGGGGTGGCTTTACCTGCAAGGAGTTATTAAGAAATGGTACTGGAGCTAGGTGTGGTGGTGCATGCTTGTAATCCCCAGTACTTAGGAGGCTGAGATAGGAGGACTGCAAGTTTGCAGCCAGCCTCAGATACTTAGTGAGGCCCTCCACAACTTAGTGAGACCCTGTTTCAAAAATAAAAGAATAAGGAAGAAGGATGGGGGTGTAGCTCAGAGGTAGAATGCCCCTGGGTTCAATCCCCAGTACTGCAAAAAAAAAAAAGGTACTAGATGAATATCCGTACAGAAATATAGGATGGGACAAGAAAGAGAGACAAGTCCACATGTGGCCAAGAGCCCAGCCCATTTCCTGAGATGATGGAGCTTGGGTGTCTCTTTAGGGTTCCTACAAATTGACCCCAGAGGCTGAGTCTTTCCACAGCTCTGTCCAGCAGTCACTGGGTTCCAAAAAGAGGTGAGGGCTTGGACAAGGCAGCTCTCTGCAGCTGGGGAAAGTCCAGAAGAGGAACTCAAGTGGGAAGTTCAGACTATCTGCCCTGCTAGCTGCTGGGGAAGATGGGAATCTCTGAGCTGGGTGGAGGGACCAGGTGGATCACCAAGCTCCCCATTGGTGGTCAGGAGGACCTCAAGGATACACAGAATGGTGTCATCTCCTTGGTCAGCCCTTCCACCCCGACACCGAGGAATACTGGGTATTCCACCAGAACCTTGCTGTCCCATAGAATCTTGGCGTCCTGCAAAATCTTGTTGTCGTGCAAAATGTTAGCTTCCCACAGAATCTTGGTGTCACACTGAATCTTGGGGTCCATTCTTTGCACCCCCAGGGGCTGTGTATTGTATCAGACAGAGCGGCACACCTGAGCTTTCCTGCTGCATGCTATGCAGAGATAGCCTTGTCTGTTCACTCAAAGGTATTTATTGAGGCTGTGAAGTCCCCAAGGCAGGGGGTGTATGAATGATCCAGGAGCCCTGCCCTTATGGAGGATATAAAGTCATTAAACCAGCACACGCGTGAACTTGCACTTACTAGTCAATGCTTAAAGTTCTGCTGTTTTGCATGGATGCCTCTCAAGCCTCTGTTCTCCAAAACCTCCATGCCCCCTGCCTCCTGAGCATTGGAGAGCAACGAAACTATTCACAGCATCACTGCGGTGAAGGCAGGCGCCACATGCAGCTGATTAAAAGTGGTAAATTAAAAGTCCCTGTCAACGATCCAATCCAGGCTTTGGTTTTTCACCATATCCCCTTCTGCTCCGTAAAGGAGGGAAAAATGCTGTGGTGGTGATTTCCCTGTTAGGAGCCGCCATCCTGCCTGCCAAGTTTTAATCAACTCGTCTGGCCCTGAGACCTGGCTGGCATTAACTGTCTTTAGGAAATAAAACTCCTCCGATACAGAGTGCACCGTTAGCATGCAGCAAAGACCCCAGGGGGATGGATGGCACGCAGCCTTAGTTAACCATGGACTCAAGTCCAGAAGGGGCTAATCGCAGGGACCAGTGGGTCACCAGGACCCCTGGCATGTCCTGTCCTTCATGAGTCCAAGGCGGTCATCTCCATCTCTGCACTCACTCCCAACACTAGCAAAGTGACAAGGAGAAGTCAGGGCCTAGTCTAAGGCTCTACTTTCTTTCCTCTTTCTCTCTCTCTTTCTTTTTTCCTTCCTTCCTTTCCTTTCTTCCTTCTTTGTTTCTTTCTCTCTCTCTTTCTCCTTTCTTCCTTCCTTCCTTCTTTCCTTCCTTCCTTCCTTCCTCCCTTCTTCCCTCCCTCCCTCCCTCCCTTCCTCCCTCCTTCTTCCTCTCTCTCTCTCTCTCTCTCTCTCTCTCTCTCTCTCTCTCTTTCTTTCATTCTCTCTCTCTCTCTTTTCATACAGGGGATCAAACCTATGGACTCCGATGCTACTTCTGAGCTATACCCCCCAGCCCTATTTTATTTCTTATTTGGAAACAGGGCCTCCCTAGGTTGATGAGAGACTCTCACTACTTGCTGAGGATGTCCTTGAATCTACAATCCTCGTACTGGGATTACAAGCATATGCACCACCACTTTCTGATACTACTCACAATCCAGGACTTTATCCAATTTTATTTTTTTCTTTTGGGGTTATTTTTATGCCAGAAAATAGGCCCAGTGTCTCCTACCCCAGTCCTCCTGGTGCCTGGTGTCTGATCTACCTGTACTTTAATGCAAATGTCACACTTTTATTAGATTGACTTGCTTTCTTTACTTAAACACATCATTCTGAAAGGGACCTTGGTCACACTACTGTTAAGGGAAAGCTGGTAGGGTTCGCCACAAATAGAAGGCATCTGTGAACAGAACCAAGAAGAAAATGAACTATGTTATTAATTCTGAGGACTGTTGCCTGCCAAAGGCTCTTTGTCTGGGCTTAGACTCCCCTGGGAAAAAACAAGAGAAGCAGATATTAAGATTTAAAGACATCCCAGTATTGAATCGTCTTTTTCCTTGAGGTAATCAAAATAATTGAAGGAGAGTTGAAAAGAGAGAAACTTTCCCTTCTTCCTCTTCCTCTTTCTATTTCTCCTCCTCCTCCTCCTCCTCTTCTTCCTCCTCCTCCTCTTCTTCCTCCATCTCCTCTTCTTCTTCCTCTTCTCCTTTTCCTTCTCTTCTTCTCTACTGGGGATTGAACCCAGAGACATTCTACCTCTGAGCTACAACCCCAGCCCCTTTTATTTTTTATTTTGAAACAGGGTCTTGCTAAGCTGCTGCAGACCTCATTAAGTTGCTGAGTCTAGCCGCCAACCTGTGATCCTCCTGTCTCAGCCTTAAGTACTGGGATTACAGGCATGTTCCACCATACCCAGCTGAGAGAAACTTTCTTTCCCTGAGATCCACTGTCAGGCAGCTATATCTGGGTGCTGCAAGTATTTGTTCTCTATCTTTTGGGGGTCAATGGGGGTAGATTAAGGTTTCCTAGATATATAATTTTAAAATGCATTTGGTGAGGTGGAAGAGGCATTAGATTGACTCTTGGTTCTTTGATAGCTCTATCCCAAGACAGTGTGGCTGTCTGAAGCTCTCTGACCATCTGGGGACTGTTGCTCCTGCTTGGGATAATCAGAAAGTGTCCTCCAGCCTTCAGAAAGCCAGGAACTCCTTCGAGACAAGGATTATGTCTTATTCATCTGTCTCTTCAAGAGAGAAATCAAAGGAGGTCAGGTCTGTATGACTTTGTGATGTTTGGCACTACAGATGCAATCCGAACAAAAGCATGAAATATAAATAGATAAAGGAGGCTACCTCTTCTGTGCCCGGACACTTTGATATACGCTTGGTCTATTACTCTTTTTATTCTTCGCAACCACACAATGTGGGGTCTGTGGGGTTTATTTCAGAGGAGGAAACTGAGGCATTGTCCAATTAAATTATTTCTCCAAAGCAAGTCATAAGAAATAGTAAAGTTTTTTGTTTGTTTATTTATTTTTTTGTTTTGTGGTATTAGGGATTGAACCTCTGAACTACAACCCAAGCCCTATTTTATTTTTTACTTTGAAACAGGGTCTCACTAAGTTGCTGAGGCTGGCCGTAAATCTGTGATCCTCCTGTCTCAGTACTGGGATGACAGGCGTGAGCTAAAGTGCCCAGCTAAAGTGTTCTAAACACTGCTTGTTATTGACAATTCCAAGGCTTCGGGAAATAGAGGGCAAGATATATTAAAGACTTGTGTCCGATTCAAACAGTTGGGTTTTCTCTTCCGTGTTTACTCTGATACTCCAAGGCTCAATAAATCATTTAAAGTAATATACGTGACCCATAACATTAATTCCTACACCATAGTCATGCTAGACACAACTCCAGTAGCATATCACAAATCAAACAGCTCTGCGTGGTTGAAAGTGATGACTGTTATCGGGCGTCCCACATCTCTGAGACACAGACATAGCATCCAGGTATCTCAGTGAGTGGATAGTGGAGAAGGCTCTGCAGCTCAGCCCTGCACACTCCTGCTTGTCTTTGGATGGTGTTTCTGGAGGGGAAGAGTGTGTGGTTTGGACGTAGGAGGCTCAAGGTTCAAATGCTGCCATTCCATGGTCTGTGCCTCACCTTAGGATGAAGGAGAACCAGGCGAGCTCTCCAACACTCCCTCCCCTTTTCCATAGAGATCAGTAAACAGGACCAGCCTCAGAGGAATGTTTGAGTGGAGCTGGGTGCTAGGACAGCCTTCACTCTGCTGGTATTAAACTAAGAAGTGAATGACCAATCACCACCTCAACTCCTAATCACCATGCAGGAGGAGAAGCTGCAGGCTGAGCTTCCTCGACACCTGTCAGGACTGCAGAAGCCAGGGTGCAAGAGCTCAAAGGGACTCAGGTGGAATGTGCATTCGTGCCACCAGATTTCCATAGACTCCCCGGCCACTGGGGGGACTCGGTACGCCTGAGCTTACTTGTACAAATTCAAGGTCAGGTGTCCAGGACAATTAGGCTGACCATTCTTCTAAGCCTGCCAACACTTTGCAGAGATGACAAGTGGAGGTCATGCATGTGCCAAGTTCAAGCATCTCACGATGGGAAAAATTTCAGCACACCAAGTATGAGTCAGGTGTTGGGAAACTGATAGCTTTTTTAATGTGGTGGCCCTCCCTGAAAGCCAGCTACTTCCTTGGGTACTTGAGCATGGTCCCCTGCAGGAAAAAACTCAGCACAGTGCTGGAGGACAAAGAGTTGTGCTTGATTAGTTGAAAGTGACTATATTGGTCTTGCAGCATGAGTTTTCCTTCCTTTCTCTCCCTCTCCCTCTCTCTCTCTCCCCTCTCTTTCTCCTTCTTTTCCTTATTTCTCTCCTTCCTTCCTCCCTCCCTCCCTCCCTTCCTTCCTTCCTTCCTTCCTTCCTTCCTTCCTTCCTTCCTTCCTTCCTTCCTTCCTTCGTGATACTGGAGATAGAACCCAGGAGCATTGTACCTCTGAGTACTCCCCCAGCCCTATCTTATTATTTTTTTTATTTTGAAACAGGGTCTCACTAAGTTGTTGAGAGTCTAAGTTGCTGAGGCTGTCCTGGAACCGTCTATCCTCCCCCTGTTTCAGCCTCCCAAGTACCAGGATTACAGGTGTGTGCTGCTGAGCCAGGCTAAGAGGCTTTCAGAAATAATTTTGGCTCTGAGTTTCAATGATGCTTTGACTTCACTGTCGAATCCTCATGTAAGTAAAGTTAAGATCCCATGTGCAATTTTAAGTAGGGGTGAAATTCACTCTTTTAAAAGAAAAAAAAGCAAGAAGTATTGTGTTTTGAGGGAAAAAAAAAAAGATGAACATTGACACGTTAATGGCTAAGCGCACCAGCTGGGCGAGGGGGATTGCAAGTTCATTTGTATTCTCTTACCCAGCAGCTGAAAGAGCCCATCAGAGACATTGCTTGGCACCTAGACAGGCATTTCAGCAGTGAGAAGTTTCATGAGCTTCTTAGGAGTCCTTCTGGGGCTCTGGCAAATGTATCCTCTTCTGCTTCCTGGTACGCAGAAATTCAAGAGCTGGCGTGTGCTCGTGAACCTTCCTACAAAGATACTGAAACTCCCCAACGTGACCAAAGTGGGGGGAAAGTAAGCAGGTGTTCCTCAAAAGAAGGCTTTCGTAAATACACACCAGAAAAACCTGCCGGAATCTGCCCAGCTGGCAACACGGGCCTCTGATAAGCAGGCGCTGATAATGCAGAAGCACTGTCAAAACCCAGACCCGCATTTCTGCATAGCTGCTCCAACCTGGGCGCCTTGCTTTTCTGCGTGAACTTTCTGTTGCATATCTGGCACCTGTGAGGTGACCATGTGTTACAGCTAGGAGATGCTTGGGTAGCACTAGGATTAAGTCTCGATCCCAGGGAAATAAATCATGTAAATTAATGAAATGTTACAAAACAAGCAAACCCAGAAGAAAAAAAAATCTTAATACCAGAATCTGCAGAGACAAAGAAAGAATTTCCTTAATGAAACAGAGGCACTGTGAAATTGTGAAAGGTGTCAAAAATCAGGAAGCTGTCGGCAGAGACATGCTCAAATTGGGGTTCTTTTCCCATAAGAAGAAATGGGGAGAAAGGACGTGCAGAAGTATAGCAACTTCTGGACAATGACAAAACGGAGCCAGGCAGGAGAGAGGAGGACAAAGACTGAAGAAGTATGCCCCCGAGAAATGCTCCTAAAAGATCCATCTAGAAAATTCCGCCTGTGCTTCATGGGCAAGAACAGGATCAGCAGCTGGCCACTGTAGCTGCAAAGAGTCTAGGAGGCTGGTTTTGCATGGAATGCTGGGTCCGCAAATGTTAGCAAGTTTGGAGGGCAGAGTAGACATCAGGTGGGCACAGAGCTGTCCGTCATGGCGATACAGAGCTGGGGATAAATAGCTCCTCTGGAATCTGGGTTCCTGGAGGTCAGGTTAAGGAGATGAAATGCTGTCTCTGAGCCTCCGTGAGTCCTTCCCGGCCCCCTGGCTTCCTCTGAGACACCACTCAGGAATCATGATGGATGATACCCCTGCGCCACTCCACTTGGCCCATTTTTTCCAAGCAGAGAGTTACTGGATTTCGCCTGAGAGAGGGACAGCGCGCAATGCTGGTTGCTTTAAAAAAAAAAAAATAACTAGCAAATGTTGGAAGAAAGGAGCCTCCCTGTTCATTGCGAGGACAACTGTCTCTGGGTGCAAGTTTGACAGGAAAGCAGAGACTTCAGACCTATGTCCTGGGCCATGAGTTCACCTGGGAAGCCATCGCTGATCTGCGATGTTCAGAAGCAATTCCGGTCACACACCTCGCTCTTGGTGAATGTTGCCTCTGTTCTCTTAAGGGTCTGGACCCTGTCACAGCTCAGCAGTGACACTGGAGTTTGTGACCTCCTTCCTCCACCAATGTCCAGGTCCATGAAAGAGCGCGTAAGTCAGCACGGACATCTTAAAGGAAACGGCTCAGCCCAGAAATTCGTACTTGACAATTTTTCTTTCCAATCCAAACCTTTGTTGATCCATAGCCTCTGGTGTATACATATACATATACATGTACATATACATATACATATTCATATACATATACATATACATACACATACGCATATTTAAAAGGGGGAAAACAAATAGGAAGGAAAGGAAGATAGAAAAGGAAAGGAGAGAGAGAAATTTGCTTGCTTTTGCCCAGCTGTTTTCTTAGTCTCACCTACTCCCCCACTCACACTCTCCTCTCTTGTGCTAAAGTTAAGCGAGGGTACAGTAAATAGATTCACTGGTAACATTTTGGAGAATCTTGCATTCCAGCTCTTAGCAGAAACCCAAGTGTACTGTGGAAGGAGATCAAAGGAGGTGTAACCACTAAATCAAAGTCTGTGGCTTCCTGCCACAGGCTCTGGTTCTGGCTTACTACTACCTGGAATTTTTGTTTTGTTTTGTTTTGTTTTTGGTACTGGGGATTGAACCTTCTGCCCCCGAGTTACAAACTTAGCCTTTTAGTTTTATTTTTTGTTATGAAACAGGTTATCACTAGGTTGCTGAGAGTCTCATTAGCTTGCTGAGGCTGGCCTTAAGCCTGCGATCCTCCTGTCTCAGCCTCTCAAGTACTGGGATTAGAGTACTGGCCTAATGTTCACTGAGCCCCATCCCTCCCCTTCTTCCTGATCCTTGCGGTTACAGAGCCTGCCAGGTCTTTCCAGGGCTTGTAAGCTGTCCTGCTGCAAATATAACACAAGAAGTTTATCTTCATGGAATTAAGAATTTGTAACTGGGCATGGTGGCATATGTCTGTAATCCCAGTACTTGGGAGGCTAAGAAAGGAAGATCACAGGTTCAAGGAAATTTAGCGAGACCCTCAGCAATTTAGGGAGACACTGTTTCAAAATTTTAAAAAGAGGGGGCTGAAGGAGGCTCAGAGGTAGAATACCCCTGGGCTCAATCCTCAGTAACCTCTCCCCTCAAAAAAATCTAAGTTTGTCCCTGAAATCAGGGACTGGTTCCTGATTTAAAGGTTCTTTTTCGCTGCAGATAATGAAGCCCTCTTTATCTGTGCTCCCTCTCCCTCCCCCCTCCCTCCCTCCCTCCCCCCCCTCTCTCTCTCCCAATAAATAATCAATGGGGCAATTCATTCTCTATTACAACCCCATCACCACCTACTACCACCCAAACCCCATCCCTCCCTCCTCTCTTCTGTGAGCTGTATCTCCTAGACTCCCTACCTTCTGGATTCTGGTTGGTTTTTTTACCACAGGGCGGTCTCCATAGAACAGTCAAGGTAAGAAGAAGAGAGAGGGGAAGGGGGCGTGCATTCCACACTTCCTCCCTGATTGGCTGCCAGTGTCTGTGATTGGCTGTTGGTCTCTGTGATTGGCTGCTAGTCTCTGTGATTGGCTGCTGGTCTCTGTGATTGGCTTCCAGTCTCTGTGATTGTCTATCAATCTCTGTGATTGGCTGACGGTCTCTGTGATTGTCTATCAGTCTCTGTGATTGGCTGCTAGTCTCTGATGCTAGCTGTGGGATCCACTGTCAGAACTCCCCACTGTGGTCTTTCCCTTAGCACCCTGGGCTCCCAGAGCACCATGCTTTCTCCCTGTCCCTTCCGACCTGTGAGATGGCTCCTCCAGTCTCTGATGCCTGATTATCCTTTATGGGTCCTGTTCACACCTCTGTAAACAGGCCCTCTGCCAAGTCTCCCTCCAAGCTACCAGTGCATCTCCTAAATTCCCCGCTGGTTCCTTGGCTGTAAGGATAAGTGGAAGGAAATCCCAGGGAAGGGGGGCTGGCTAACCTGTTAGTGTGCAACCTCTCACGGCAATGGATATAAAAACACAAGAATAAGAAATATGAGGAGGAGGAGGAGGAATACCTTGGCCTCACAGGAGCTGGTATTAGCCTGAATCAGAGTGAGCAGAGACCCTTTTGTATTTTAGATGAGGCTCTAGTCCACTAATAGCAATACCAGGAGACGCAAGCTAAATTAATTAGCTCTCACTGCCTTTTCTACGAAAAAGATTCTCTGAGATGGTTTAATCAGATACATCTGATAAAGATAATTACCCAGTGAGACTCTGGACATCACACAGAGAGAGAAATAGATGTGGGAAAGCTATGAACAGAGCTGGGTCCTAAGGGACCACCTTCCAACCAGGGTTCAGAGAGTCCAGGGGATAGGTGGTGTGCTAGACAGGCTAGACAATGGTGTTGGATGGAGCCCCTCACGGGGGCTGAGTTATCTCCCAAGCAGGCTCAAATTAATCCTCCCATTGTCTGGTGCTACATGCAGATCATGTGGAACACAGGCATAAATCAGGGCTCTGCTACTTCCAACACCACCGCCCCAGCTGAAGTGGAGAGAAATGATACTCCAGCCAGAATGGGCACCTGAGACCCACTGAGTATCCATCTTTGGGGCTGGGAGGCATCTCGAACTGCAGATCTATTCTCCCCTACTGCAGCAAAGGAAAAGACATTTTTCTCAATTACCAAGAATGATCCCAGGCTAGCCTTGCTTCCTGAGTTTGGAACATCACATGCTTCCAGAATTAGCACCTCATCGCCCTGTGCACTGCGGGTTGTAATGGCACCAGGACACTCCCTCTGGGCCCCTGAAGGTTGCTATGACTTTCCTCGTTGCCTTGGTGCCTGGAAGCCCCTGCTGGAGGACTATCCCTGAGCAGTTCAGCACAGCCTATGAAATGAGCAAGGGGCAATCCTTTGGTGTCTTAAAAAGACACTTTCTGTAGCCAAAAACAATAATAAAGTGTTTGTTTTGTTCAATAGCCAGAGTTGGAACCCTCATTTCTCTCCCGTTATGTTTTCTTTAAATGCTCTTAATGATTTGCAGTGCAAATTTGGTCAATGATCCTTCAAATGGTCATTGAGCCAGGATCAGTCGCTGGGAGCTGTCCAGGTGCTGACTCTCACAGGTGACAGGCAATGGTGCTTCCCTCTCCTGAGGCTTCCATCAGAGCCAACTGACAGACCTTAAACAAGACATTTCCACTGCAGGTAGAAAAATGTATTTTTAGACAATGAGAAAAGAATGTGAGAGGTATTCCAGGACAGTGGCTGAGAGAGGGCTTTGCACCCAGGCTACTGTTTCTGAATTCATAACAGATACAGATATTTGGGATTTGGGAATAAGAAATTGAAATGCCCAGGAATCAGCTGGGCATGGTGGCTCTTGCCTGTAGTGCCAGTACTTGGGAGGCTGAGACAGGAGGATCACAGGTTGAAGGCCAGACTGAGCAACTTACCAAGGATCTTAGCAACTTACTAAGACCCTGTTTGAAAAAATAAAATAGGGCTGGGGGGTATAGAGCTCAGAGATTAAATACCCCTGGGTTCAACACACACACACACACACACACACACACACACACACACACACACACACACAGCCATGCATGGAACTGGGGGTCAAAACTGCCAAATTAAGGACTTGTTCTGATTCCAAGATATGTTTTTATCTCATTCCTCAGACTTGCCTAAAGTCCACTTTGTGCAAAAATGCACTGACCTCTCTTTTATCACCAACAATGACTCACTATTAGCAGCAGACAGGGTCACTCGCAGACATCACAGGGTGGCCAAGCTGTACGCACAACAAACCGATGAGATCATGGGGCTCCACTCCCTCATATCCTGCCCCAGCACCCTGATGTCAACCTCAGCCCTGGACACTAGTGTCTGTGCTCCCCGCTCTTGTTTTTTTTTTTCTTCAGCAGATTCTTGTGAGAGAGGGAGAGGAAGAGGAAGAGAGAGAGGGAGGGAGGGAGAGAAAATGAGAGAGAGAGATAGACATACAAATGCTTGGAAGAAGATAAACCTTCAAGAACATTCCCCCAGTGGCCTAGTTGGGCCAAGTTGGTACCTCCTAGTTTCTACCTCCCAATAATGTCATTAAGTTATGAAGCCACGAGAGTCCTCCTGATCCAACCACTTTCCCAAGCTCTATCTCTGGACTTTGCTACACTGGGGACCAAGCCTTCTTCACATGAGTCTTTGTGACAACAGAGTCACAGAGACAAACCAAACTCAAGGAGGCACAGAGAGAAAAACAGAGAGACGCCAAGGAGACATCAAAGAAGAAAGAGACTTGACTTCATCTGAAACTCGGCGAGGAGCTTTTGACATTGAAATGTAACCACAATTGACTTTATGTATGTATGTGAAGTTACCAATGCCAATCTCAATATCATGTACAGGGTAGGGGAAGGAGTGGAGAGGGAGCTGGGGGAAGCTCACCAAGTGCTGTGTGCACGTATGCCCAATCGCTCTAAACTTCATTATGATGTGAGGTTACCATGCTCCAGTAAAAGTACATTTGAAAAAATATGAAAATGTAAAATAAGAAAAAAATAAATGTAACCACAGACCAAAAGTTAAAAAAAAAATGAAGTGTTATGAGTTGTAATTTTCGCATTTGTAGGTTGGAAACTAATACAAGGCTGATGATAGAATTTCAGCACTGCCCTTGCAAAGGAAACCATTATTAAAGCTATGTGGTTAATAAACACAACACATGTTACCTCTCTCAGTCCTCTGACTACTGTGGGGTTCAAAGCATAGCACACTCAATTAATTTTACAGTGGTACTAAATATGCCTCTATGTTAAACAGAAATTGCCTGCACAAACACAACCCTGGCAATTAAATTTTGGCTACCCTTGGGATATGGTAATAAAGAATTATTTTGTCCAATTAATGATTTCAAATTGATTACAAAAGGACTCAAGAATAGCAGACCAAGGCAAGAGAGGATTAACCCATTGTACACCAAGCCTTCCGTGGAAGGAGATGGGTCTTCCACCCTCAGGCCAATCCTGGGTCTTTCCATTTGTACCCAGGGGCATTCTACCTCTGAACTACACCCCCAGCCCTTTTTTATTTTGAAACAGTGTCTCACTAAATTGCTGAGAGTCTTGCTAGTTGCTAAGGTTGTCCGTGAACCTGAGATTTTCCTTTTTCAACCTCCCAAGTACTGGGATCACAGGCATGCTCAACAATGTCTGGCTTTTTCACTAGTTTTCTGAGAAGAACAAAGAGAAAAGCAGGCCTCATGGCCTTTGACTTCAGGACCCTGCCTAGAAATTCTCAGAAGTCCCTCTTCCCCAACACACACACACACACACACACACACACACACACACACACACACACAATATTGAGAGATCTCAAACAGACAAACATGTGCAATTCTCAATTTAGAGAATCTGACTCAAGGGACATAAAGAAAAGTTGATTCTTGCCACCTTGCTATCAGTTGCTTTGGACAAGAGCGCTCAGCTTCCCTTTTCCTGTGGGTTCAAACCCTGGTTTTCCCTCTGAGTAGGCACATGACTCAGGTGACAAGTGAGCGTCAGGAAGGTATGTAATAGCCTCTCTACAATGGGGTGTTCTTAGTCACTAGGTCACAGAGTCAAAGAATGCTTGACATAGGATTGAATGATTTTTCACAACACTAGAACATAGTGGATTCTTACTGAAAATGTTGACTTTATTATTATTTTCTGCTGCCTAAAGCCTTTAGTGACAAAAACTGGCATGTCTACTCCCTCATGCAGGTCTCTGGAAGGGCAACATGGTGGAGAGGGTCTGTGTGGCAGTGGCTACTGGAAGAGACTTTCTGTTTTATGTAAGAATTCATTTGCTGAGCATTTTGGTCAATATTCTCACTGCTATAATCCCAAACAACTGACCACACAAATGTAGAGGAAGGAAGACATATATGCTCACGGTTTTTGGAGATTTCAGGTTCAGTCCATGTGAGGCCGGGTCTGTGGATCTCAGGTACAGCAGTGGGAAGCAGAGAGAGGGAAAGAGAGCAAGGGCTCTGCTCTCACATCATGGAGACCAGAATCAAAAAAGAAAGCAACCAAGCAAGGGGATTAAAGACAAAAGTACAGTCCCTACAGCCACATCCCTAAGGACCTGCCTTCTCCAACTACACCCCACCTGCCTAGGTGACCATCCAGTAAATCCATTACACTAGACTAATCCACTGATGACATTACAACACTTGTGACTCAACTACATTAACTGAATATTAATATATGAGCTCTTCATCCTGTTGTCATGTCCAAGCACTTAGTTTCTTGCAGGGCCATAAACTCTGAGTGTCAACCGTTCCTCCTCATAAGGACTATTATAACTCTTCTACTACTCGCAATGAGTCTCACTCAAGAAGCACTTACTACGGGTGTTCCTGGGACTGCCCCATTTCACAGGGGTCTTGGAGTCCCAGGGAGCCCTGGACGATCTTCCAGCTTTCATGGACTACTTTCTGTTCCCCCAGGCTCCCTGCACCCACTTTTCACTCATTCTGATAGGGCCATGCAAACAAGGTTCAGAGGTGAAATAATTAAATCAGGGCTCTAACCTCCTTGGAGAATAAATCCATTGATGGATTAGTAATTTGAATGAGTTTACTGAGTGGTGGGGCATGGGTGGAGGAAGTAGGAGGTCACTACTGGACACATGGTCTTGGGATTATATCTGTCCCTGGTGTGTCTGTCTGTCTGTCTGTCTGTCTGTCTCTCTCTCTCTCTCTCTCTCTCTCTCTCTCTCTCTCTCTCTCTCTTTCTCTCTCTCTCCTTCCCAGCTGCCATGAACTCAGCAGCTTTCCTCCACTACACCATCATCATCATATCACCATGATATCTCTGTCTTGGAGCTGGCCAACCGTGAACTGAAACCCTGAAATCGTGAGACAAATACACCCTCCTTCTTCCTCTAAGTTGTTTTTCTCAGGCATCGTGGTCACACAGAGGAAAAGCTGACTAACACAGATGGAATCCCATTGGCCACGCTTAAGTCATATGATCATTCCCAACCAATGACTGTGGCCCCGAGGCTGAGCATTCTGATTGGTCAGACTGGGTTTTGTGCTCACACCTGTTACTGGGGTAGATGGAGAGTTAGGCGAGGTGACTGGCAGGGAGACGCTCCCCTGGCACACTCAGGATACAGTTATCAGAAGAGGAAGGGGAGCCGGGCATGGTGGCGCACACTTGTAATCCCAGCATTTGGGAGGCTGAGACTGGAGGATCCGGGTTCACGGCCAGCCTCAGCTACCTAGTGAGGCACTCCGCAACTTAGTGAGACTCGGTTTCAAAATAAAAAATAGGGCTGGGGGTATAGCTTGGAGGTAGAATGCCCCTGAGTTCAATCCCCAGTACTGCAAAAAAAAAAAAAAAAAAAAAAAAGAGGAAGGGGTGCTGAGCTGACACAAAACCGAGTTCCTAGCTTTAGAACCCAACAGAGAAAAATAAGATGGCATCATAGATATTTGGAAGGCTGTCTCAGTAGACATGTAGAGGTCAAGGCAGTTGAACTTGGCCTGAAAACCAGGGAGAATTCAGGCACATTGTGGAGTCCAGTTTTGTGCTGGAATAGCTAAACTGGGCTAACCATTTAGAAGTGTAGGCTGGAGGCAGGTCCCCATGGCCTTGATGACAAGGCTGCAGGAACTGAATTCTATTCAGAAGGCAGAAAAAGACCACTGAGACTTTTCACTCATAAGAAAGCAGGCCAAGAGTCATGCTGTAGAAAGACTAATCAGGCATCTGTGTGTACAAGGCACCGGGGGACAGGGAAAAGAGTATTTGAATGGCCGAGGTAACAGATAACGGAAAGCTTAATGTACTGAGAAGAAACTCCAGGCAGCAGATTCAGGAGCCACCAGGGCAGCAATCAATGCTCCCGAACTCTGTTTTTGTACTTCACCTCCTCTGTTTCAGCCACTGTGCATCTGGGGTTGGGACTTGGGAGACAAAACAAAGCCATTTTCAAGGACCGTCATTCCCAGACATCACACAAGGCTGTGTGTTTTTCCTGACTCGGAGGGGGTTGCTTCTCTTTCATGCAGAGAAGAGAGGTGGTGAGCAGAGAAGGTGAGCTCCATCCCTCTGTACACACTGACCCTTAGCGAGGAGGCCACTTGCTGCTGATTCTTCCGCACACTGCAGGCTCGGAGGTCAGGAAACAATAGCCCAACAGCCTTTCTGAACCCACACTTATCAGCTGTCATTACCACACAGGAGACTTGAAGACGCCCGTGCAAATGTCATCCAGGCATTGCCTCTGCGTCCGCAGGAAGAGGAGGACACAAGCAAGGCTGTCCCCATCTCCAGGCTTAGAGAAGCTCCAGGGTTGCCTTGTTGCTGGAGAGCTCATGTAATAGGAATGCATGTGTTTTGTTTGTGTG
Organism: Graphiurus murinus; assembly: GCA_004027655.1. Classification (NCBI taxonomy): domain Eukaryota; kingdom Metazoa; phylum Chordata; class Mammalia; order Rodentia; family Gliridae; genus Graphiurus; species Graphiurus murinus. The sequence goes on from PVLC010006387.1 coordinate 42,746, forward strand.
TTTTTGTTTTTTACCTTTGTGCATTTTCAGAATGATAGTCGGAAGACATTAATCAAAAATGCAAGTTGATCCTTCAATAGCTCCTCGATTTTATCTCGGTGTCTCCACTTGTTGACAGCCCACTCCCAGCAGCCTCCTCCCGCTCCCTTTGCATTTCATAAAGCAATATTTCACATAAAGTGCCTCACACCAGCTCTTCTTCCGACAACCATATATTTCTAATTACTCTAAGCCGAGAATGCTCCCTGTGTTTTCGCTTGCTTTATCTTTATGATTAGATAAATCAATTCTAATGTCATGCCTTTAAAATCTGGCTCCTTCCAGATGGAAGCAGATGTTTTGCTTTCTTAACCATGCTTGTTTTTTTATCATTTTGTTTTTATTTTTGGTACTGGGGATTAAACTCAGGGGCATTTTACCTCTAGGCTACACTCCCAGTCTTTTTTCATTTTGAAACACCAGGTTGCTGAGAATCTAGCTTAGTTGTGGAGGCTGGCCATGAACCTGTGATCCTCCTGTCTCAGCCTCCCAAGTACTGGGATTACACCACCACCACATGTACTACCGTGCACGGCAACAGTGCGCTTGTTTTAATGTCACATTCCCTGAAAGAAACCCAAGTGCTATAGACAGACTGTTTAATAAACATTTTCTTCTGTGCTGTGCTTGGACCTACATGTCACCTAAGACGTTAGAAAGCAACCACATGCATATCCATGTTCATAGACACACAATTCACAGTAGCCAAAAAATGGAACCAGCCTAGGTGTCCATCAACCGATGAATGGATTACAGGGTTATGGGATAGACATATAATGGAATCCTACTCAGCCATAAAGAAGAGCAAAATAATGTCATTTTTCAGGAAAATGGATGGACCTAGAGAACATGCCGTTAAGTGAGATTAGGCAGTCACAAAAAAAACCAAAACAATGTCATTTTTCAGGTAAATGGAAGGACCTAGAGAACATGCTTTTAAGTGAGATTAGGCAGTCACAAAAAAAGTGGAGGGTCCTATGTTTTCTCTTATATATAGAAGCTAGGGAGAAATCTGGGTACACAAGAGACTTTAGATAATGGAGAAGAAACCCCAGTGGAGTGATGGAGGGGGTCTAGGGAAAGGTGGGGGGAGTGGGGAGGGAGAATTAATGAAAGAAACACTTCCACTGACCTTGTGTACATATATAAAATTACCAGTGCCAATCTCAGGATCAAGTATGGGGAAGGGAAAGGAGTGTAGAGGGAACCAGGGAGAAGCTCACCAAGTGCTATGTGCATGTCTGTCCCTATATCTCTGAACTTCACTATGATGTGAGACTCTATTATGTGAATAAATGTATTAAAATAAAAGGCAAAAAATCCCATCCCCAAACAAACAGCAACAACAAACACAAAACTTTCTCTGACTTAATGACGAGACCACAATCTGGCTACAATCAAGACACCTGGGATCAAAGAGAAAGAACATAGATCCAGGTCATAAATGTCGTCGGCATCTGCCCCGTCATGGAGAGAGTGTGACTGTGACCTTCTTCCTCCCCTGGTGCGGTGGCCATAAGTCACCGTTTCAAATCCAGAGGACAAAGCTGCCTCCTGTGTTTGCTTTCCATGCATGTGAGGCAATTTTACTTTGGACCCTGCAGGCCCTTAAACAATTCCAGAAAATGTCAGCGATGGGTAATAGTTCTCCACGGAGCAGTCACGGTGAGCCCCCAGCATCCCTGGGAGCTCACTAGCTAGAAATGCAAATCCTCCAGACCCGCTGAATCAGAAACACTGGGTGGTCCCAGCTATCTGTGTTGCAACAAGCCCTCCCGGAGATTCCAGTGGATGTCAAAATTTGAGAACTGCAGCCATGGGGCAAACAGGAATGTAAAAATCAGAATGGTCTGACAAGAGAACGGAAAGTTCACTCCATCCTTCATTCAAACTGCCAGTGGACAGCTGCTCTGTCTAAGACACGTGGCCATGGCTGCTCCCCAGGTATGAGAGCGGGAACAGTAACTATTCATCCTGGTACAGCCTTCCCCATCTCTACCTCCAGAACAGCCCTGGCATGCTCTCGAAAGTTAACACAAAGCCTCACACTTGGCTTCCCACCAGGGCGATCAGGTGTAAGTGGAAAATACGGTTGTAGAAAGCACGATGGGCAGGCTTGGGCTTGGTTCACGTCATTCTGATTTTGTCATTTGCTGTCTCTGTTGACAACAGGGACTGAAGAAGTGTCTCTGAAGGGGACATTTTGCAATATGGTACTCAGAACTTGGAACGGAAACCCCGGGTCCCTGCTGGATGCAAAGGTAACCTCTGTGGATTGCTCACCCAATCCCAAGGTCTTTCTATTGGGGTTGCATTCTCCCCTCCAAGCTTTTGTTTTATATAAGGCATGCTTAGCAGAAGAGGCATCGACTATGTAATTTTGAAGAGGGATGGTGTGAGGCTGCCGGGCCTGTGCAGTGTATGTGAATCAACCTAGAATCTATACATGCAGAGATATCGGGCTGATCAATCTTTATTCCTAGGCGGTGGAGCAAGGTAGCTTCTCCAGGTCTTTCTACAGACAGCTCATAAAACGGGGGTATTGATTAAGGGGTCTAAATTTGTAGTTTTGACTATAAAAGCAATTTGTTTGTGGGGAACGGTCATCTAAGATGAATGCATTTGGATTATCAACTTGGAAGACAATTCCTAGGGGCAGCTATAAAATTTTTGCAGCGGGGTTCATTGTGAAGTTACCAAGGCAGTTTCTAAGGGTTATTTATTTATTTATTTATTTATTCATTCATTTATTTCCTGACATGGCCAATTATTTTAGGCAGCTGGGGTCCCTACCATCACAGCAGGAGATGTAGTTTATATAGAAGGTTCATTGAGATCCCCTGATGATGGCATGGACCCCCATTTATCTTATTATCATTAGCATGTTAAGAAAATGTAAAGATTTATTTATTTTTTTTACGCAACCATACATTCAGAGTCGGGAAGTCTGTTGCATTGGTGTATTGTAATTAAACATCTTAGTGAGGTTCAAGTCAGATGAACAACCATGAGTACAGATCTCAGTGTGATTTTGTTCAGGTCCCATCTTGCTACCTCCCTCTCCCCATGTATATCAGTGAGAATCGTAGGGATACCTTCACACATGAGCACAGCAGAATTTGATCTAGTTCATCAAGTCTTCCCTTTTCCCTCCCAATCTCCCTCCCCCAGTCCCTTTCCACTATTTTGCTAGTCTTTTCAATTATCTAAAGTCCCTTTTATTTCCTATTTTCTCTCTAGCTCATGCACATGAGAGAAAACACTCAACTCTTGACTCTCTGCAACTGACTGATCTCACTTAGCCTAATGTTCTCTAGTTCCAACCATTTTCCTGCAAAATAACATAATTTTGTTGTTCTCTATGACTGAGTACTTAAAATCCTAACACTAAAAAAAAAAAAACCAAATAACCCAATCCATAAAATGGGCAATTGAATTGAATAGATACTTCTCAAATGAAAAAGTACAAATGCCCAATAAATATATGAAAAAATATTCAACATTATTAGCAATCAGGGAACTGCACAGAGATTCATCTAATACCAGTTAGAATGGCAATAATCAAGAATACAAACAGTAACAAATGCTGGCAAGAACGTGGGGAAATAGGAACTCTTATACACTGTTGGTTTGAGCGTAAATTAGTACAACCCCAATGGAGAGAACTATGGAGGTTTCTCAAAGGAGAAAGAATGGGACTACCATGTGACCCAGCTACACCACTCAACAGTATCTTTTCAGAAGAATTAAAATCAGAATACTAGCATGATGCATGCATATCCATGTCTATAGCAGCACAATTCACAATCGCCAAATTATGGAACCAACCTAGGTGTCCCTCAACAGACCAACGGATAATGAAAATATGACATATACACACAATGTAATTTTACCCAGCCATGAAGCCTACATGTCCATCAACATATGAATGGATAAAGAAAATGTAGTACATATACCCAATGGAGTATTATTCAGCCACAAAAAAGGATATGCTCATGTCACTTGCAGGAAAATGGGTAGAACTGGAGCTCATCAAAATTGTTAACCACCATTGGTAAAGCATTCTCTTCTTAGTGCTGGGTACACAGTAGCTTATGTTTAAGTGGTGGGTATTTTTGTTCCTATTTTTCAGGTGAGAAAATTGCTGTTTACAGAAGAAAAGTAACTTATCCAAGGCCCCATAGCCAGTAAGCCCAAAGTGGAACCCATGTCTGTCTCCAAAGCCTGTATCTTTTTGTGGAGTTACAAATATGGGAGAAATCATAGATGAGGAGTTCTGGGTCATATGGCAACATGAAATTACTTGTTGCACAATTCTAAAAACTGCCTCCTGCAATAAGTAGGCACTTGCTAAACAGGTTGCTCCTCCAATGGGGAAAAATGACCACAAGTTGATAGAACAGTAGAGGACGAATACAGGTCATGGTGAGAATTTTGAGGTCACCAGGCTAAGCTCCAATGGAAGTGAAGAAATGAGCAGAGAGGTTGGTCTGCAAAGTGAGAAGAGAGAACCAGAGACAGGTGGAGTGGTAAGGACCTGGGGATCTCGGGGCTCTGAGAGCTGACCAGGTGTCTCTGACTCATGTTCACTATCTGGATCTTTCCTGTGGCACCTACAGAGATAAGCAAGCATGTGTGAGTTTCTCCTCGAGTGAACCGGCACCTGGTCACGAAGACACTGCCTTTCTTGGGTCTTTCTCACCACTGTCCCTCATGCCCAATTCAATGTCTGTCGCATAGAAGGTATTCCATAAAAAACAGTGCCAGGAAGTGAATTAACTCATGACATATACATTGCTGGAAGCCATATTTATGTTCAAACAACAGGCAATTTAAGCCTGAGCTGTCCCCTTTTTCGTGGTACTCCAGGGACTCCAACAATGGCACTTGGACTTAAAAATGCAGAGATTGTATGGTTTACATTTCCACCCACCTTTCTGCTGTACCAGTCCTGGGTGTATCTCCAAAGTAATCAAAGTGAACATGCTATAGAGATACCTGCATAACCATGTTTATCTTACCACTTTGATATTGTAGCTTGGCCATTTACAAAAGCCAAGTTACAGAACCAGCCTAGATACCCCTAAACAGATGAATAGAGAGAGAAAATATGGTACATCTAACACAACAGAATATTATTCAACCATAAAGAACAAGGTCACGTTATCTTGCAGGGAAATGGATAGAACTAGAGATCATCATGTTAAACAAAATAAGCCAGACTCAGAAAGACAAGTTTCTCATGTTCTCTTTCACATGTAGAATCTAGGGGGGAAAAAGATGAAATTTGAAGGGGGACTAGTAAGAAGGAGAAAGGACTAAAGGAGAGAAGAAGAGGGAAAAAGAAAAATAGGGAGGATGGATACAATCAAAGTGTGTTATATTCATGTAAGAAATTGTCACAATGAAACCCACTATTATGGGTTATGCATTAGTAATTATAGTCAGAGTATAATCACAGAGGAATATGAGTCTATATTTAATACAGTTAAATATAATATTAAATATTATTATAAACATAAAACTATGGAGACTGGCAAAGTAGATCATATACAAAAAAATCCACTATTTTGTACAATTAGTATGCACTAGTAATTATAATAATGTCATTAAATACCAATATAAATATGTTTAATACAGTTAAATATAATGTTAAATATTATAATAAAAATTAAAATATAGAGGTTGGCAAAGTGGGATCGGCACTTCTTACTTTTTCCTCTCAAAACCTCTTTTGTCTCCTTCAAACGGGTCTAATGATCATGTTGACCCAGGTCAATGGGTGGCTTAGCTGTTTCTCAGATGCTGGTTAATGCTTTCAAAGTCATCTCCAGAGCTGGGCGTGGTGGTGCACACTTGTAATCCCAGCATTTGGGAGGCTGAGACCTGAGGACCCGGGTTCTCGGCCAGCCTCAGCTACCTAGTGAGGCACTCCGCAACTTAGTGAGACCCTGTTTCCAAATAAAGAATAAAAAATAGGGCTGGGGGTATAGCTCGGAGGTAGAATGCCCTTGAGTTTAATCCCCAGTACCGCAAAAAAAAGAAAAGTCATCTCCATCATAGTAGGGGACATGATACTAGGACACAGTCTCCAAAAGAGTGGTCACAGTTTCCCTGTGAATAAACACAGGTGTGCTGTGGTTTCTACTGAAATACAACATATATATCTGTTTTCTTAGAGTTATCCTGGGCCACACGCAGTGACACTCTAACTACCTGATTGCACTTAATTCTCACATCAACAGGGTGAAGTAAGTATAATTATTCTCAGTTTAGGGTTGAAAAGACTGAAGCTCAGAGGTGAAATATTTTGTGGAAGTTCACCAACAGTAGAATTGCTGGTGCTCAAATAGGGGGTTTCCTGGTGCAAAGTCTGTGGATCTGACCCAGTCTAGTGTCCTCTCTCTGGGACTCAGTCTGCTGTCTCTGTCCATCAGCAGAAAGCAGGAGCTGGACTTCTCCTCATTTTCGTGGACAGGTGAGTACTCTGCCCACTGGAATGCCCACTTCAATGGCACTGACTTACAGGCCACAGCTTGGGACAATCAGGGCAGGGTCACGGTAAGGATAGAACTGGGGGTGACCAGAGGCTCAAGCCACACAGATCCATCCTGTCTGATGATGGACAGAGAAATAGTTCCTGGGAGAGGTGATATGGCCCTCCAGAGGGTGTTTAACATACTCTAGTTTCTAAATATCTGAAAGGAGAGAGAGAGAGAGAGAGAGAGAGAGAGAGAGAGAGAGAGAGAGAGAGGAGAGAGAGGAGAGAGAGAGGAGAGAGAGAGAGAGAGAGAAGAGAGAGAGAGGAGAGAAAGGGAGAGGCAGAGATAAAAGAGAGAGAGAGAGAAAGGGACAGAGAGGCATAAAGAAAGCAAAAGAGAGGAGAGAAAGAGAAAGAGAGGCAGAGAGAAGAGACAGAGAAAGAGAGAGAGGGAGAGGGAGTAGGAGAGAGAGAAAGAGAGAGTGAGAGAGAGAGGAGAGAAAGAGGGAGAAAGAGAGGAGAGACAAGGCAGATCAAAGGCTCCAGTTTTGTCAAGCTGCTCCCATTATCTTTTCATTCCATTAACATTTATTCAGGACTTATAATAATCCTGAGATGGCGGGGAATTTGCTCCCATGAATAGGCATGTCCGTACAGCCCACAGTCACTTCTGAGATGTGCTGCAAAAGAGCTGTCACACGGGACCACAGGGGGACACATGGTGGTGGTGGTGAGTGTTATATATAGCATGTTCCCTGAAGAGCTTACACATTAGTGGTCAGGGTCAACGTAATTAAGCCACAGGGGGTATAATATTATCGGTGGGTAAATCTAGTGTAATGGATTTACTGGGTGATGACCAAGTCAGGTGGGGTGTGGCTGGAGAAGGCGGGTCCCTGGGGGTGTGGCCTTAGGGACTGTGCTAGTGTCTCTTGAATCCCCTGGCTTGCTTGTTGCCTCTCTCTCTCTTGCTTCTGACCTCCATGATGTGAGAGCACACCCCTTCCTCTCTCTTCCTTTCCACTTCCCGCCACCATGCCCTCAGCTCTGAATACCCAGCCTTTCATGACCTGAACCCAGAATCTCCAAGACACCATGAGCAAATAAGTCTTCCTTCCTCTAAGTTATGCGGCCAGGCCTTTTGAATTATAGCCTCGGGAATGTTGATGGAGATACCAAAGATCTACATGAGGAGATTTTTAATCTTACTTAATGGCAGGGGAAGTGAGAACTTACAAGATAATTTCCAGCTATAATATTGTCATGTTTGCAAAATTAACATTTACGATGAGCATCGATTTAGGAAATGAGCTTTTCCATACATTACTGCTGATAATGTTAATTATCACAACCTTTTGGGAAAATAAGTAGGCAGTGTATATAAAAGCTAAAATCGCACATATTCTTAGACCAATGAAGCCTTTTCTTAGATGGTACACGGTGAATCATGCCTCGTGTTATTGATACCAGTACATCCCCCCACACACCCACACTGGTACCAGGCTTGGCCATGTGATTTGCTCTGGCCAATAGGATTCTACCTAGTACAAAGACTTGTTGAGAGTTTGCACATTGTCTTATAGGTCTTTGCCCTCTTGGAAGCCTGAGATCACCATGTTGTTTGGGCCTCCAAAGCAGCCAGGTGGAGAGGCATCTATCAGAGAACTGAGGGCCCTGACAGGCAGAACTAGATCCTCCATGTATAACCCTAGTTCAGCTCTTCAGCCAGCTTCTGGCCTTGCAAGCAATCCTAGCTCAGCCCACGCAGCAAGGTGGAGCCATATCCACGGGGTTAATGCGCCATTGCATGGGAACAGTAACCACCTGAAGCTACTAGAGTTCCAGCTATCAGAGAACAATGGGGTGAATGGTTTGGCGTCCACCATCCTAGAGTCATTGGTGACACACAGTGAGAGACATCTGGTCTACCCATCTGAAGGCAGAGCTAGGCGGCAGAAAGTGCATGTGTATACTACAGCATCATGCCTGGGCCCCAGGTGTGGAGAAACACATTTAACTACTGAAACATTATGTTGAGTGAGATCAGCCAGTCACAGAAAGTAAAGGGTCCTATGTCTTCTCTCGTGTGTGAAAGGGAGTAATTGGGGTATAAGAGGGAATTTAGGTGATGGCGGAGAAACTCCAGTGGTGTGATGGAAGGAGAGGGTGGTGGGAGAGGGGGAATTGTTGAAGGAAACACTTCCACTGATGTTGTGTACATATGTGAGATTAGCAATGCTAATCTCGGTATCAAGCACAGGGAAGGGAAGGGAGTTGGGAGGTAGCCAGGGGGAAGCTCACCAAGTGCTGTGTCCTTATCACTCTGAACTACATGATGATGTGAGACTACAACGCACCAATACTCATATATTAAAAAATAAGTAAAATAATTCAGTACGTGTAATGCACTGGTAATTGAATGGAGAAAATGGTACAGCAAAATATATTTTTTTAAAAAAGAAGACCAACCTCTGAAAACTTATCTATCAATCTCATATCAGTCCTGAGGATAAATCTGAGGGTGCTTGCAAAGTTCTCTTAATTTTTTTCTTCTGTGTCTATGTCTAGTACTAAAAATTGAAGTCAGGAACACTCTACCACTGAACAACACCCAAGCCCTTTTTGTTTTGTTTTGTTTTGAAACAGGGTCTCGCTAAGTTGCTGAGGCTACCCTTGAACTCAGGATCCTCCTTTCTCAACCTCCCAAGTGCTGGCATTATAGGTGTGTGTCACCATACCTGGCCTCTTACTAATTTAAAATGCTGCATTTTTTTTTGTGGCCACCTTTGATTTTGATTAATTCTGTGAAAAGTTCCAGCAGCCTTTTTCCACCTGGGTTCACAGGATTCTTTGAATATGGTTATTTGGCTCTTTTCCTAGCCTACTTCATTGAAAAGGGAAAACATCTGTTTTTATCTCTGAGGACAGATTGACTCTGTGTGTGTGTGTGTGTGTGTGTGTGTGTGTGTGTGTGTGTGTGTGTGTAGGTGATGAGGTATGCCAAATGATCAAAATGATAAAAATCCTTTTCAATCTGGAATTCTAGTGACCTAAAGGTTTAAAAAAATAGGATCTGATTTTCATTCTCATTAAACAAAATGGGGGAGAAGAAAAAAAGATTAAAAAAAAAAAAAACTTCCCCATCAGCTACCTGCTGTTGTGTTTCTTTCCTGAAGAGACTGTCTCTGCCACATGTTGTCAAACAGATTCTGGATAAATTTGTGCCAATGTATTTGACTTTTTCTCCTTTTAACGGATACTGTGGTGCTCAGTGTAGCCTCTCCCTTAGAATCTTGCAAAAGAATTCGAGTAGTCCAGGTGCAAGAGGGACTTTAGATCACGGAAGAGAAACCCCAGTGGAGTGATGGAGGGCGTCTAGGGGAAGGAGAACTAATGAAGGAAACACTGTCATTGGCGTTATATACGTATTTGATATTACCAATGCTGATCGATCTCAATATCATGTAATGGGGAAGGGGAGGGAGTGGGGAGAAGCTCACCAAGTATGTATGTCCCTGTCACTCAGAACAACATATGGTGTGAGATTATAATGCATGAATTAAAGTACATTCATATATATATAATTGTTATATATATAATTTATATATAATTCTTATATAATTAATTATATATATGATTCTTATAATATATAATTAATTATATATAATATATAATTCTTATACATAATTATTATAAATAGACATACTTATATATTTACACTTACATATTTATATATTTTTTATAAATATATATACTTAGATTTATATATACTTTTATATATCGAATATATATAGATATAAATGAATTTATAAAAACAAAATGCCTGGGTCCCACCCTAGAAACTGTGCTTAGTTTGGATGGAGCCTGGACATTAGGGTGTGGGAACCCCTGATTCGAATTGCACTCAAGGTTCAGAACCTTGGATCTCTGAAGATTATGAGCTTTTATTTCTGGTGTTCTCAAGGAACACCCAAAATAGTCTATTCTTAGAATGGTGGAATCAATGACAAGTTAAATTCTGCATAGCTTTGCGATGAACTGATCTTTCTTGAAGCTGAGTCATGTGAACATTTATTAAAAAAAAAAATGAGCCGGGCGTGGTGGCACACGCTTGTAATCCCAGCATTTGGGAGGCTGAGACCGGAAGATCCGGGTTCGTGGCCAGCCTCAGCTACCTAGTGAGGCACTCCGCAACTTAGTGAGACTTGGTCTCAAAGAATAAAAAATAGGGCTAAGGGTGTAGCTCAGAGGTAGAATGCCCGAGTTCAATCCCCAGTACCGAAAAAAAAAAAAATGTCATTGAATCCATGAACCCAGGACCTCATTTCAAGTGAGTGCAAACATGGAAAGTGAGCAGCTTTTCACGGAAGCCAGAGGAGCGCATCCTGCCAAGACATCCACATCAGCACGGTGCTTTGTGTTGGTGCAAATATCAGCTCTATCAGCTCAGGGCTCTGATTAGGAGCTCCAATGAGGGCTCTGATTAGGTGGTGTTTCATAGCCCATGTCTCACTCCCTCAAATCCTTCCACGGGGACAACCCATGATGAAAATATCTCAATGGTTTTCCTCTAATTTGGTTTACACCTGCCAACACATGTGCAAAGTGTTTAGAATCTTGAGCTTGATCCACATTGCCCTGTATTCAGTCCCTCATTATTTTAAAAGCAGATTTGGAGCACCTGCTTTAGTGCACCCACTGTCCTCGAACCCTGTACCTGGCCATGAACTTCTCCTAGGGATGACAACAGTCTATGGTCTATTCTCCACAGTCAAGCCCACAGCAGACTAGTCCCCATCTGCTTCCTTGAATAATATTTTTTGCTCTGTGTTTTTTGTTTGCTGTAAAATATCCCATGCTTTAGAAAGGTTGCAAGGTTTCCAGCACATCTGCCGAGAAGTCACCTACTGTCCAGGGACTTGACAGGAAGGACACTGACTCTGTCCAGAGCCAAATAAATTTCATCTGGTTGCTTTTCTCAAAAAGTCTAGCATGTTTCATTCCAGCTTGTGAGTCTGGGGTGGGAGAGTAGTGGGGATGAAACCCAGGAGCATTCTACCTCTGAGCTATGCCCCAGCTCTTTTTTATTTTTTTATTAATTGGTCCATTGTAATCATACATCTTTGTTAGGTACAAGCTGATAAAAGCATATATGATGCACACATTTCTCATTTAACCCCTCCCCCAATTCCCACCCTACTCCCTCACCTTCCCTCCTTCTCAAGTTCAGTTTAGTGATTGACTTTGATATATTTTTGAAACAAGGTCTTGCTAGGTTGCTGAGAATCTTGCTACATTGCTGATGCTGTCTTTGAAGCTGCAATCCTCCCGTCTCAGCCTCCCGAGTACTGGGATTGCAGGTGTGCGCCACCACATCTGACTCAAATCAATGTTACATTTTAACGTGATAATAATTATAATACAAGTACCATTTGTGGGGTTTTTGCTATGTGGCAGGTGGTGCTTCCATAGGCCAGGCCTCATGTCTTAGAGGGCTTTGGGACCTGCCCCATATCTCCCCCCAATAGGGTGTCATGCCTTTGTGTCCAAGGGATAGAATCACCTGAAGCCCATTGCCCCCTTTTGCCCCAGGTACCAGGTGTGATCTGGTCTTAGAGTAAGTGAGGAAGCCCAAGCTTCTACCTTGCTTAAGGATGTGAGCAGGGAAGGGTAGCACCACTGAGCAGAGCAATCCCTGCAGGCGGCTGGGATCTGCCTCCTTGGAGGTATTCAGGGGACAGGGTAGAGCACACGGCAGAAAACCCGCAGGAAGGATGGGCAGGGGCCGCAGTATTTATCAGCAATTCCTTTATCTTTGAAGGCAGTCCTCCTCAGATGTCCACACTTCCAGCCTGTCCACAGATGGGCTGAGGACTCTGATGTCAAAGAAAACCCCAAGAGGGGTTAGATGCTACCCTGGGTCCGGAGAGCCTAGCTTTTGGGACTGCAATGAGCCATTATTTGCCACAGTGAGCCCCTTAAAGGTGCCCACCAAGATGGGCCAGCCCCGGCTATGGGTCCTCATGTCCCCTGTGCCTGGGTCCATGTTCCTGGGGGATGAACTACACATGTCCCTTGTGCCTGGGTCCATCTTCCCAGAGGATGAATTACGTATGTCCCTTGTCTCTGGGTCATCTTCTCAGGGGATGAATCATGCTGCCCCTTTACACACAGTTGGCTGGTGTTTGCAGAGGCCTCCCTGGAACCCAGCCATGAGGGCAAACTCTCTGCTGGCACCAGGGCCAGGAAGGAGATGAGGGAGGGAGAGAAGTGGAGAGAAAAATTGACCCTGGATGGGGAGGGGGTTGGTTCTGCTGGGGCTGGCGGCTGTCCACTCCCAGAATTTGGAGGAGTCCAGTCCACGAATTCCGCCTCCCCACCTGGTGCCCCAGGTATTCATGAAGATGTGTTTGTCGCAGTGGGAGGAGGAGGGACATCTTTTATTTATCAGTTTGTGAGCTTGTGCTCTACTTGAGCACTTTAGACATATGCTGTGTGTAGCAGGTGCAGCTGGCACCCCTCCCGGGGTCTCTGGGCTTCCCCATTGCTATTTTCCTGCATCTCCTCTCTGCTGCTGTCGGAAAGTAGTCAGTAGTCAGAACAGCTGTCAGCACCTAGGTGCGGGGAACAGAGCTCCTGCAAGCACTCTCAGTGGGCGGTGATGTGTGCTAGATACACTCAGCACAGCCTCCTGTCTTGCAGGCTCTCAGTGCCCTCGCCCCAGGGTTGAGAGCTACGATGCTCTCTGGGAACCTCGCCTTCCCTGGCCTGTGGTTCCTTCCCTGTCTCAATGCTGTCTTCCTTCTACTCCACAAAAACATACATTTTTTCCCCAAATGCTGGTCTCTGGGCCAGCTCCCTGGAGAATCCAAGCCATCAGGTAATGGGGACACACTGCTGATGCAAGTGTCTCCCAGAACTTCCAGGGCCAGTGTGGGCCTGCATGGCTACTTCATCTCACTCCACCACTCCGGGCTGCATCTAACAAGGAGGCAAGAGAGGTTGCCATCCCCCCTGGTACGGAGTCGCTGAACACAAAAGACTCACCCAAGGTCCCAAACTCCTAAGTAAGATGATACTAATAGGCACCTGCCTGTCATCCCAGAATTTGGGAGACTGAGATAGTAGGGTTGCAAGTTTGAGTCCAGCCTCAGCACTGTAGCGAGACCCTCTGCAACTTAGTAAGAACTTCTTTTAAAATAGAAACAAATAAATAGGGCTGGAGGTGAAATGCTCCTGGGTTCAGTCCCCAGTAAGAAAAAAAATATGGTAATAATAATAATAATAATTATTATTATTATTATTATTATTATTATTACTGGTGATAATGAAGTGCTTGGCTCTTGGCTCGGCCAATTGGTTGCTGTGTGTCCTCAGTACAGGTGTCATCTGACAGGTGGTTCTTCTGCATGTCTGGAAAGATAAGGCAGAAATGCCACCTGGTCCATTCCCTTGGTTGCCGCACAGATGCCCTGGGACAATGCCAGCAAGAAAGAGATCATGCACGCTCTGAATCACAGCATGGATGTCTTTCTCTGTCCCTTCAGTGGGATAAATATTGGGGATATTTACTTGAGAGTCTGCATCTGTTGGAACCATGGGTATATTAGACGTTGGCATTCCTAGTTTTGAGGAATCTACAAGCCTGGAGAGTGTAATGTGTGGAGTAATGAGTCAGGCGCTGGAGCCAAAGGTGGTTTGAGATGGTGTCGCTGTCCTGTGCACCATGATTGGGAGACACTGTGGGCACCCACGTAAGCAGAAGGGTAAGCCTTAGGGCAGAGGAAGAGGCAGGGAGAGGGAGGAGGAGAGAACAGTGGCGTTCTGGTGAGTGAATCTCATCAAATGATGTTTTGTTTTGTTTTATTTTGGGTACTGGGAATTGAACCCAGAGGCATTCTATCCCCAAGTTATACCCTCAGCACTTTTTATTTTATTTTATTTTATTGTTGTTGTTGTTGTTTTGAAACAGAGTCTCAATAGATTTCTGAGAGTCCCACTCAATTGCTGAGACTGGCCTCGAAGCTGCGATTCTCCTGTCTCAGCCTCCCAAATACAGGCATGCACCACCATGCCCTGTTTCAAATTTTTTTTTTTTTTTTTTCGGTACTGGGGATTGAACTCAGGGGCATTCTACCTCCAAGCTACACCCCCAGCCCTATTTTTTATTCTTTATTTTGAAACCGGGTCTCACTAAGTTGTGGAGTGCCTCACTAGGTAGCTGAGGCTGGCCATGAACCCGGATCCTCCGGTCTCAGCCTCCCGAATGCTGGGATTACAAGCGTGCGCCACCACGCCCAGCTCAAATGGTCTTTTTATATGTGTGTGAACACATCCCACTGAAAGCCACTGAGAAGCGCCATAAAACACAATGCGCTAGAGAATACTTGGATGCGACGAGGGACACCCATTTCCTGGGCCCTACAGTATTGACGAGGACAATGACAGCAGCTGCGGATGTTATTTGGCCTTGCCCTTTTAAATAATGCCAATTTTATGTTCTGTATTCCTTTGAGACCATTTGAAGGAGATGGAAATTATTACAGCAGAACTTAATCATCTCTCTTTAAACTTTCGGCATTTTCTAAACTATACCATTTAGAGTTCCTAAGCCATAGATCTGTTCATAATCACAGGTAGACACTGGAAGCAGAAATTTGTCATTATATAACCTGGCCACTTGGAGATAATCACATTAACATTTTTGTATAGAATCTCCTAAAGTCTTTTCCAACAACACAATGGTTGTCTTGACAACTAGTTGACAGAGACTGGACGACAGAGACTGAGTCTTCCTCCTGCTCCCTGAGGATTTGGTCAATGAGAGAGAGAGGGACAAAGACAGAGGGAATGTGTGGGTCCAGCTCCAAGACCACTGGGGAAGAGACTATATGCATAGACCTCATAGGAGAATAATAAGTGTAATGGTTTGGATTTAGAATGCCCCCCTATCCCTCATGGAAACAAGGCAGCCATATTGGAGGCAGAGATTGATTGCTAAGGAGGTGTCCCTGGGAGATTATATAAGGTCCTCCCTCCCTTAATATCTCTCTCTCTCTCTCTCTCTTTCTCTCTCTCTCTCTCTCTCTCTCTCTCTCTCTTACCCTCCCTTCCCTCTCTTGCTTCCAGTCTCCATGATGTGAGAGTAGAGTCTTGGGCTCTGCTTCCTACCTCCATGCCCTGATCTCTGCAGATCTAGCCTAACATGGACTGACCCCTGAAATTTCTAGAACTGTGAGCAAACAAATCTTTCTCCCTCTAAGTCGTGAGTAGTCAGTTGTTTTGGAGTATAGCAATGAGAACATCAACCCACCGGACAATAAGTATGCTCTGTTTTGACATGATTTGATCCTTCTACACCCAAAGTATCTTTTCGAATCTACGTCATCATCTCTAATGACTGCAATGCATTCTACTAAATGTAGCTACTATAATTCATTTAGTCAATTTCATATATACAATACTCTAAAATAAATACATATTCTGCACACATCCTGGTATACTTAATATAATTTGACAAACTTTTTTTTTTTTTTTGCAGTACTGTGGATGGAACCCAGGGGCATTCTACTGCTATATCCCCAGCCCTATTTTTTTTTATTCTTTATTTTGAAACAAGGTCTCATTAAGTTACAGAGGGCCTCACAAGTTGCTGAGGCTAGCCGTCCTGAACCTGTGATCGTTTTGTCTCAGCCTCCCAAATACTGGGAAGATAAGTGTGTGCCACCACACCTGGCTGCCAAACCACTTAGAACATACCGGCACATATCTGCTCAAGTTTCTGACCCAGGCCAAGCATTAGCTGTTCAAAACTTGAGCTAGAGTTTGAAAATGCATGACTCACAGATGAGTTTGCTTTGGCTTTGATGATGTTTTAAATATTTGAGGGACTGGGAATATCATTTGCTGGTTCAGTAGTGGAAACTTTTATTGTTGTTGTTGTTTTTCTTTCTTTTATTTTGATTTTGCACTGGGAATTGAACACCAGAGCATTCTATCTTTGAGCTACACTCTCAACTGTAATTTATTTTTATTTTTATTTTGAAGCAAGGTCTTGCCAAGTTGCTGAGGGTCTCCCTAATTTGCCGAGGCTGGCTCTGAAACTGGGATCCTCCTATCACAGCCTCCCAAGCACTGGGATGGCAGGTGTGCACCACCACACCTGGTTGGTAGTAGAGTTTGCCTAGCATCCATGAGGCCCTGAGTTGGACCTTCAGCACTACAAAAAATAGATAGGTGAAAATTTCATCTGATTATCTGAATTTCTTCATTCTCATGAAAGAAGAACTCTGGCAACCAAAGATCCCCACTTCCAAATAGCCACAGTTGGCAGGCTCTGCAGCTCACTTTCCAATGAGTATGTATGCCTCTTTGCCAAGACACCCCTCTTCTTGTAGCTTCGTGGTCGGTTGCTTTGTTGATTCGCATCTTTCTTCTGATTTCCCTGCCTCAGGCATTTCACTATGTGACTTTTGGATGCTACAGGTTTCTTGGCCGTGTAATGACAGACTCACACCAGCTTTGGAATATGAATTTACCAGAATTTACCAACTCTGAATTTACCAGATGCGTAGCTTCATACAACTGAGTTTCTCTGTGACTGAATTTCCCCCTTATAACACTGTCACCCTGTTAGACTCACCATCACAGTACTTGTGAATATCAAACTCAAGAGCTCGTACTGAAGGTTCTATGAATACCACCAGATTCCTGACAAATGTGCAGAACTCACTTGCCCAGGAGAGCAACTTCCTGCAATTTAGTGAGACCCTCAGCCACTTAGTGGGACTCTGCTTCAAAATAAAAAAATAAAAATAAATAAAAGGGCTGAGGGTGTAATTCGGAGGAATCCCCAGGAATCCTCCCCACCCCCCGACACACACACATACATACACACACATAGAGCACAGTTCAATACAAGACCTATGGAATATAACACACATGGTAATTTTACAATATTTATGTCCTAGACACTGGTTAGACATTCACCAAAACCCATTTGCTTCTATTCACAGGACAGACTACATTCCCCGCATCCCTTGCAGCACAGGTGAGATGTGGCTGATAGATTTCAGCAGGATGATGTGGGCATCCACCCAAGGCCTGTCCCAGGGAACTTCCCCCTGGTCCTCTCAGCTCTTCTGCTGAATGCTCACAACTTTAGTAACCATGGAAACCATGTGTTGTAGTCAGTGGAACCGACATCTCAAGAGTCTGGGTCTTCAACCTTTATTGGGAAGAGAGCTATTGATAAGCAATACCTGTTTAGATTCCACCGGTGTTAGAAAGGACCTCCATTTGTGCATGGGTCGCAATCAATCAGAGGTTTGTTAATGCAGCCGGTGTAACTAAGCTAACACTTTGTAAGCCTAAGAGAATGTCAAGTCGAAAATTCTTGGATTTAGCTCTTTGAGTTTTCCTTTTCTTTCTTTCTTTTTTTTTTTTTTGGAGTTTAAAATTAGCATGGAAAATTAGCAAATGTCAGTTTCAAGCCAATTAAGAATAGTTTGGTTACAAAAGGCACTCCTTGGGAACTGGCTGATTATGAAATACTTCCTGGGAGACACATCATCTCACTTGCCGAGTTCGCCGAGAAGCAATTAATTTTTATTTTAAGGAAACATGAGAGGGCTTTCCAGTACAAAGCAAGGAAATCAAGAAAGAGATTTGTCTATAAAGCGATAGAACATAAGTACACTTAAATATATAGCGAATAAAATATCTAATGACACATCATATCATTAAATACATCGTAATATAATGGCGACCAATGCCCGTATTATATCTACATGCAGCCTCGTGCTGTACACGCCATCTGGGAGTTGTGGCCAAATAGAAACTTATAATTTTATTATTGCTGTGTGGCTCATAGAAGTTTGATTTTTCTCAGAAGGAATGTAGTATATGCACAATAGAAAGTTGACTCCAGGTTGATTTTTTGCGCTTTCGTCGGATGACAGTACATTTGTTTATTTGGCAGTGGCGCACTAGCCATCTTGGGGAGCTTCCTCTCCTTCCACTCCTTGGGTCTGCGTGGAAGGGCACAGCTCTCAAGTCACACAGGTCTCTCCGTGAGCAAAGCTGGGACACTTGAAGTCCTCCATGTTCCAGGGCTTAGAAGACCAAGAAGGACCAGAGAGATGCAGCCTAACATGGGGCTGCTGCTGGATTGCTCTGAACTAATAATCTCCTTTTTGCTGAGGCTGTTCTCTGGGTGGCAAGCCTGAGCCCCCACATGGACCTTCCGGAGGACAGTGAGGCCCATGTGGGGAATACAGAGCCCAGAGCTGGAAAATATTTACCATTGATCAGCCCATTTGCACGTGGTATGCAGCTAAACCCAAAACTAGACATGCACTTCTACTTTTCAATCCTTGACTCAGTAAATTCATATCCATTATCTATCTATCTATCTATCTATCTATCTATCTATCTATCATCTATCTACCTATCTTTCTTTTTTTTTTTTTTTTTTTTTTTTTTTTTTTTTTTTTTTTTTTTTTTTTTTTTTTTTTTTTTTTTTTTTTTTTTTTTTTTTTTTTTTTTTTTTTTTTTTTTTGCGGTACTGGGGATTGAACTCAGAGGCATTCTACCTCTGAGCTATACCCCCAGCCCTATTTTTTATTCTTTAATTTGAAACCGAGTCTCACTAAGTTGCAGAGTGCCTCACTAGGTAGACTTACCATCCCGGACCTTGTTCCCCAGCTCTCTGCCTCAGGATCACAACCAACTACTCTGCTCTTTTAGAAATACTTTAGATGCCGGGCATGGTGGCGCACGCTTGTAATCCCAGCATTCGGGAGGCTGAGACCAGAGGATCCGGGTTCGTGGCCAGCCTCAGCTACCTAGTGAGGCACTCCGCAACTTAGTGAGACTCGGTTTCAAAATAAAGAATAAAAAATAGGGCTAGGGGTATAGCTCGGAGGTAGAATGCCCCTGAGTTCAATCCCCAGTACCGCAAAAAAAAAAAAAAAAGAAATATTTTAGATGTGTAAGTTGGCACTATAATGAAATCTGCAGATACCCGTATGTGAGTGTAGATTCACTGTTAACACAAACACTGTCAAGTAGCATTAGCTATCTTGCTATCAAGCACAAGGAGAAATTGTGCACACACTCCCTCTCTCACTTCATGCGGTCCTCACCCCAACTCATGAGGCAGGCATTCCCCATGAATGCTGATCCAATACTGCTGCTCATACCATTGGAGGATGTAGGGGAGGATTAAGAGATAAAATCCCCCTGGTTCAGGCATCTAAGCTGAAACATGGACCAGGGGGCAGAAGTCACCTGCTACATACATCGTAAATCAGAGAGCAGGTGTCTCTCTGTGTCTCTATGGAAACACAAAAGAACTATCAGAGTGTCGTTAGCCTAATCCTTACTTAGCTTATAAGGAATTTGGAATCAGAGTGGTTAAGAGATAGTCTTGAGGTCAAGTGGTAGGATTAGATCTTTGGCTACAAAATGTGCATGGTGCATCTACTGAGAATAGCTGCCTTCCCAAAATATGTTGCTTTTGAAACCAGGGGCACCCTATAGGTGCACATTTTTGGCACTGTCCATGCATCTAATTTTCTTGACATTGCGAGCATATGCCTGCCATGTTGACAGGATATGTAAATTTTTGTAACATTTCCATATTAAGAAATGTGCAAAGCAGTATAAATCGGCTTCTATATAATAGATATTTCAGCTTTGATCACTGATGGCATTGCCCCAATTTCTATTCCTGGGCCTTGGCTGGTCTTTGATAACTATTCGACTCTAGAATAATTACGATCTCCCTATAAAAAAAAAAGGAATGGTCAAGACAGGAAAGAGAGCTGGAGAGAGGTTCTGAATATCAGAAACCTTAGCTGTCTGATTGGGAAAAGAGAAGGAGAGTCAGTAGGGGCAGGAGCAGGTCCTACTTTGAAAGGCCTCATTTCTTTACAATGGGGTAATGACTTTAGCCTTAGGATCATGCAAAGGTTTGGATCATCCAATCAGACTTGCTCAGATAAGGGAGCAAGCAATGCCAGGCTTTGCTAACCATTTCAAGGATGCGTATGATTGATAGGACCAAGAATCCAAGATCCTTCTCCTCACCTGGCGCAGCCTGGTCCAGGTCACGCTAGAGGTCCTTGCAAGGTCACTTAGAGGGAGCTGTCCATCACCTGGCACCTCCACTTCCTATTCAGATACCCACAGAGCTGATGTGACTTTCCTGGGAGCCCCACTCCATAACCCCACACATTCCAGGTTGGCTGGGGTAGTGATTTTCAGCAGCCAGGTATGTCCTGCTAGAAGCATGGCCAAGACCAGGATACTCCCTCCAGCAGAGACTCGGGGTGAGTTAGGATCCCCAGCAGGAGCAAAGGGGCTCCACTTGCCCTCATTCTTTCCTGGTGTCCCCACCATGTCCCTTGGCTATCGAGAGAGAATGCACTGTATGTAATCCTTTCCTTAACACACCCAGGACTGATGGAGAGTCAAGAAGGACTTTAAAAGGGGGAAGAAGCTGTTTTCTAGGGACACCCTGACCACTACCCAGAGAAGGTACTACTGTCTAGCTCTTCTGAGGAGGAGCAGCTGGGGTGTCTTCAGGTTCTATTTAGTCCCAGGGTCAGGACACAGTCCCCACTACAGGTCTGCAAAACTGATAACCAAACACTGGAGCTCCATTTCTACCTTTATAGATCCAACAAGGAGCAAACTCAGTTAGGTAGGGGCTTGCAACCTGGCAGGAGTGCAGAGTCAACAGCACACTCATAGGTTGTTTTAGGGGAGAGTTTTGCCTGGAACCTCTGTATGTGGAGACATGGACTTGTTCTATTCTCTACAGCATCTCTCACTTTTAGCACAGTTCCTGACCTGTGACATGCATACACTTGATCATTTTCTTTAATCCGTCTACTGAGCGAATACCTGCAAGTTTTAAAAAGAAGCCTAGTAAGAGCCAGGTGTGGTGGAGCAGGCCTGCAATCCCAGTACCTGGGCGGCTGAGACAGGAGGCTCAATCGCAGGTGAGGGGTCAGCCTCCACAACTTAATGAGACCATATATATATAGGCTGGGGGTATAGCTCAGAGGAAGAATGTCCATGGTTTCAATCCCAAGTACCACAGAAGAAGAGGAGAGGAAAGGAGAGGAGAGGAGAGGAGAGGAGAGGAGAGGAGAGGAGAGGAGAGAGGAGAGAGGACAGAAGACAGAGGAGAGAAAATAAAATAAGAAGCCTACTAAGCTATTTGAGACTGGAAATTGTTGTCTTTAGGAGTATATGTGAGAAGCATGAAGGGGGTAAGTTTTAACGTATATATGCACTCAGAGAAAGTTACTCAGCCCTTTACTAGAAATCTTAAAAGTCAAGAGTGTTAGGGAAAAAGAACAAGGGACGCAGCTCAACAGCATAAAGAGAAGGCTTGAATGCAAGCCTGGGCTGGACTCTCTCTGACAAAGCAGTAAGAGCCACCACCCTCCGCCCATTCAGTCTGGGGTGGGCATTTTTATGGTGTGAGGTCTGGGGCGGGGTCAGTCTAGAGAGGACCTGATTGAGGACTACTATACATAGATGCTGATTGGGTCAAACTGGTGCGATTTTTCAATCCTTCGTTAGCATACAGACTCAACAAGTGACAATCTGTGTTTGGGACAGTGCAAAGAGGAGGTGTTAGATGCCTTCCAGGTCAGGGTCTGGTGGAATGCACAGTGGATTTCCTGTTATGCCAACTCAGATAAAAAGAAAAATCTTTGCAAGCTGCTTTTTGCATTAAAGTTTAGCAAGCTGTCTCCTACAAGGAGCACAATTCTGGGCTGGTTTTAGAACAATGGGGATAAAGTGAAGGTAAGGGGGTTGGCTTGTTGGAGAAAGATGCCAGGACCAACTCAGCCCAGATTCCCAGTGTTTACAGAGTCAGGTGCTTAGAAGGTCAATGTGTAGAAGGAGGAATCACATTAGTCAGCAGTGGGATGCTGTGATTGAGCCTTGCACAATTATCCAGGTAAGGAGGAGCAGTGGAAATGTTCCAGAGACGGTAGCAGGGACATCTACAGCGAGAAAGATTCATGTGGGAGGAGACAAAGGCAGCTCTGACTAGCAACACGGTTGTTATAATACTTCCCTGCTGCAGGTAGGGTACAAAACAAAAGCAATGGCGCACCCAGAAAGAGAGAGGAAGGGAGGGAGGGAAGGAGAGAGAGAGAGAGAGAGAAACATTCAAACAAAAGGTTTTAAAGGCTTGCTCAGAGTACCATTCACTGACCAAACCTTCAAGGTAGAAGACCACTGAAAGTCAGTTGTGTTGATTATTCTCTATAATTTCCCCCTCACTGAGCTTGCTTCTGCACTCTTTTTTTTTTTTGGACCTTACCATGACGACCCACATTCATCCCCCTCCTTCTCCCCTAACAGACAGAGAGAAGTAATACCACAGGTCACCAGAAATGTGCAACACACCTGATTGCTCCTGAGCTAGATTCCTCTCTGATAAAAATAAGACAGCATGTTGGGTGTGGTGGCATACACTTATAATCCCAATACTTGAGGAGACTAAGACAGGAAAATCTCAGGTTCGAGGACAGCCTTAGCAGCTTAGGGAGACCCTCAGCAACTTAGTGAGACCCTGTCTCCAAATAAAAAAAAATAAAATAGGACTGGGGGTGTAGCTCAGAAGTAGAATGCCCCTGGATTCAATCCCCAGGATCACACACACACACACACACACACACACACACACACACACACACACACACTAAAATACATAAAACAACACAAAAGACACATTCAGTTCCTGAATGGCTGAAATGACACAGAAACACAACTAACTGTGTTAGGGTTGTGCGCATTGCGCTTCCCACACCCATGGCCGCAATCCTTTGTAGGCACTTGATCAAGCATGACGGGACAGTGACAGCCATGACAGAAGCTGATGGATTCCAAGAAAACCAGGCAGACAGAACAAGTCTGGCTTGGAAGCGCCATCCTTTCTCCTCTTCCTTGTTCTCTCTGTCTCTCTCTGCCATCTCCCCTGTGAACAAGGGGTGCGGTTTGAGCGCCTTTTGTCTGCCCCAGAGCACAATACCATACATACGAATTAGAAGCCAGAAAACTGCAGCACCCAGGCCAAATTAAATTCCCAGCGCAGAGCCAAAGGTGCAAAATGAAATAAAGCTGCCAGGATTAAGGGGAAATTCATACTTAAAATGACAGCTGAAGTAAAAAAAAATACCATTTCCCAGAGATTGAAGGACTCAAGATCCATCTCCTCAGATGAGAAGTAAAGAAGTGGAGGTTCACTTAGGCCCCCTGCAGATACCATCTCATGCCGTGTGGCTTCCGAGGCTGCTAAGAAAAGTGGCTTGGGGAGCTGTCTGCAATTTTTCTTTTGGGGGAAAAAAAAAGGAAAAAGAGAAAGAAAAAGAAATCTGATTATATCAGAGAGATGAGCTCATTTGTCATTTAGAAACTTTCAAAAAACCTTCAGATTTCCAGAGGAAAGGAAGAGAGGGAAAGAGCCACAAAACTTTAGCAGCAGATTTTTGAGTCGTATTTTGCATTAAATTGATCTATTAGTGGGGCACAGCGTGGTGTGTGGGTGCACGCATACATTGTGTAATAATTGGATCATGGCGTCTAGCCTACACGCCACCTCAATCTTTATCATTTTCTTTGGGGTGAGAACCTTCGGAATCCTCTTGTCTGGCGATTCTGAAATACCTAACACATTCTTGTTAACTGTCGCCACGTTTCTGTGCCGTGGAGCACAGGAACACAGAGCCAAGATGTAGGACCAACCTAAGACTCCATTAGATGACAGGTAAAGAGAAGGTAGTACGTGTATACACACGGTGGAATATTATTCAGCCAGGAAAAGAATTAAACCCTGGCCCTTGCGGCAATACAGACGAACCGCAAAAGGATGTGGTCTTAAGGGAAAGGAGATAACCACAGAAAGATAAACATCACTCATGTGGGGTATCCAAAAGATCCGGGCTCAGAGTAGTGTGGATTAGCAGATATCAGAGGCTGGCGGGGGAGTACTAACAAGAGGTAGGTGAGCCACAGATCTTAAATCCAGCAAAGGTCAACCTCCCCCACCCCCAACTCACTGATACCTTGAACGTCACATGACTTGGCTTTGAATAATCTAGGCTTGTGATCATCACTCTCCTCCTCCACCTTCACCTCCACCTCCACCTCCTCCCCTTCCTCCTCCTCCTCCTCCACTTCCTCCCCTTCCTCCCTCTCATCCTCCTTCTCCTCTTCCATCTCCTCCTCTTCTTTTTCCTCCTCCTCCTGCTCCTCCTCCTCCTCTTCCTTTGTTTCTTCCTCCCTCTCCTCCTCCATCTCCTCTTCCATCTCCTCCTCCTCCTTCTCTTGCTCCTCCTCCTGCTCCTCTTCCTTCTCTTCCTCTGTTCCTTCCTCCCTCTCTTCCTCCTTCCTCCTCCTCCCCCTCCTACCCCTCCTCCTCCTCTCTTCTCCTCCTCTCACTCAGCATTCTCTGGTCCTTCTGTCCATCCCTCTCCATGTCCTGCAGTTCCAGAGTTCTGGCGCCAGTTCCTGTCAAAGCCGGTCCACTCTGTGGTCTAAGCCTTCCCCGTCACATGGCTGTTCCCTGGCTCAAGTGGTCTCTCTTCCGTGTGCTCTCGAGCTTACGGTCCCAGTGCCCCTGGCTCAGGCTGCACAGACTCGCCCTATGATCTGAGAGGTTGAGGCAGCGTGAGACCTCACTGGACTGGGGCCCCATTGACAGTCACGGCGGAGCAGGGGGCGATTTGAGGACCCAGGCATCCTTGGGGTCACGCGGGGCGTTCAACTGAGGTAACGCGATGCTCTTTCCAGAGCGCACAATGCGTCAGAAATGTAACGCTTTGGAAGTGTTTTCTAAGCATCAACATGAAGGGATTATCTGGTTAGAAAAAGGCACTGGTAACAACTGAGGAGAGAATCAATCAGGCTCCCGAGCAGCAACAATTAAGCACCAATTGTGTGCCCGCTGACGCACTGGAATTCCAAGGCTGAGAGGACAAAGCCGCTAGACAATGACAATCAGCCTGGTGCTTCAAATCCTCCTCCTCCTCCTCCTCCTCCTCCTCCTCCTCCCCTTTGCCAGGAGGAAGAATTGCATGAGAAACAGAGAACTGAAGTCTGCATTTAGGGCTTTTAGCAAAGTACCCTTGGGAAACTTACTCTGCTGTAAAAGAGAACTAAAGATATCTGTGTTACAGAACTGGTATAAAAGTTAAAAGAGTCAGGTGAGGTGGCACACGCCTGTAATCCCAGTACTTGGGAGGCTGAGACAGGAGGATTGCAGGTTCAAGACTGGCCCCTGCAAGGTAGCAAGACTCTCAGCAACCTTGCAAAACCCTGTTTCAAAAGCAACAAAAATATTTTAAAAGGGGGTTGGGGGTGTAGCTCAGAGGTAGAATGCCCATGGGTACAATCTTCAGTGCCCAAAAAAACTCTAACTCAAAGGTGATGTCGCAGGTCCCAAAGTACCTGTAAATGTGTGTCCTGAGTATACTAGGCCTCCCAACAGCTAGGAGGAGAGATCAGGGGCCACAGTCACAGGTGGACAGCTGTGAACTGAGGCACGGTCCCTGTGCAAAAGCACTGACTCCGTCACCAATGGTGGCTGCTCCAACCCCGGCCGGCCCAAGGTTGCCAAGTTCATTATGCTGCATGAGAACCCAGACGTCTATATTTGGATGTGAACTGCCCCAATTCTAACGCACAGTGTGGCTGAAATAAACCGCGTCTGCAGGCCCGACCCAGCCCCGGTTCTCCACATTTCGACCCCTTGATTACACACATTCTTACTGAATGCTGAACCCGCCACCGCCACTCTGAGCAGCCACAGGGACAGAGTGACTCAGAGCCCGGCCTGCCGTCTGGAAGCGTGGGCAGCTGTGCCAGCTGCAGCCCTCTGCTGCCACTTTTAGCAGGACTTGCCCTCCTGTCCTCACCTCCCAAGAGCCGCCCTCGGATCCCGGAAGGCCGACGGGGCTGCCCTTGGATATTAGCTTGTTTCCTAGATCAGATTCCGTGAATCGCAGTTGACGTATAATGAAACACCCCGCCCGTCCTGGGCTCACAATGGGATGACCTTTGATGTGTACGGTTCTGTGAATGCCTCACCCTCAAGATACAGGGTCTGTGTGCCCACCCGCCACGGGGCCTCCTGCACCTGTGCCTTTGCCGCCTCACGGAGCTGCTCTGGGCGGATGCTGTGAGCCGTCCAGAGAACTCCACAGTGACTGGTTCTTACGCTCTGCAACTCTCCTCCTCCTCCTTCTCTTCTTCTTTTTCTGCTCCCTCCTCCTCCTTCTGTCTGCCTCCTCCTTCTTAATTCTCCTCTTCCTCTCCTCCTCCTCCTTCTTCTTCCCTTCCTCTCCTCCTCCTCCTTTTCCTCCTCTTCCTCCTATTCTTCCTCTTCCTCCTTCTCTTCCTCCTCTTCCTCTCCTTCCTCCTTTTCTTCCTCCTCCTCTTCCTCTCCCT